>JAIWYQ010000047.1:0-43526 GCA_022818035.1 Armillaria solidipes
AGGGCAGGCAATTTGGCATATTCAAACTTCATGTCCATTGTCCTCCGACACAATGCTGCTTCTTTGCAGTTCAATGATGCTGGACTGCATGCCGTATTGTACGGTAATATGGTTTCCGCGTACGGTGTAAGTTCTGAAGCCACAGCTGACTTGCAGGTGACACCGTACAATGTGGAGAACCATCAAGGGCGGAGAGGGTAAAAAAGTGCGCTATTCACGCCGTTAATGAGTCCTAACGTCAACTATGAAATTGAACGCGTCGCTGTCATTTTATGACGTTGGATCACGTGTCCTTTCATCCTACTTATTAAGTACTATTTAAGGCTTGCATTGTTGCCTTCTTACAACGACAGCATATGCCCATCGACCAGATCTACCTTCTATCTCCCATGTCCTCTACTAGTCCCATCCAAAGTAGCTTTCCTATGGAGCTCATCGAGGAGATCCTGACCGTGTAGAATGTCTTCCTGACACTCAAAGCCACTCGTCAGAAGGATACAAGGGTTGGCGCGCTGCTACCTTGGCTTCCTGCTCATTGGTATGCAGAGCCTGGCTCCCGCGCAGCCGATATCATCTCTTGGATTGTCCACGTCACACCCCAAAACTATGCTTCTTTCTTGCAGCTCGTGCCAGTCCATCTGCACTTTCATGAATCCATCCATAACTGTCCCTTAGTGACAGAGACCGTATATCCGGAGAAGGATTTCGTGAGCTAGAAGAGAAAGAGTTTTGGATACACAAAGCTCTTCTTAACTTCGCTCTCTCCATGTTCCCGAACATCCGAATGCTGATGATCTACCACGCCCGATTTCACTATATGTCGGAGGCGGACTTCTCAGAGGCACTCATCCATTTATCCACCCCCACCACAATCACGCACTTGGCTCTCGATCACTGTATATCTTCGACTCCAACCAATTGATCCGCACATTGGCCTCAGTCAAATCATTGGAGTCCGCATTTCTGAAGGGCCTCTCCCTCAGAAAAGACCCTCCTCATGAGGACACGAATCCGTCCTTAATTGCCCAACTCCCCATGTCTTTGTCATCGCTGATGGTTGACATTGGATTTGGCGGATGTAGCGTTGGCTGGATGGCAAAATTTATATCCATGGTTGGTGCGTCGTTAGAGTTCTTGAGCATAGCGACAATGAATAGCGTGGTGGGCGTTGATCGTCTACGTATGTATCACAATATTCTTCTCAGAGAATGACCATAACTAATACTTTTACTAGTCGACGAGTTCTATGATGCCATCGATTTGACTACTTTCCAAATCTCCAGTCCATCACGTTCGATTACCTCTGTGATTATCAATCAGTCGGACCGGAGAGCACTCGGCACATCCCTCTAGTCCTTCGAAAAATCACATCGTCGTCTGTCAGAGAAGTGAAGTGATATTAACTCTCGCCGACAATCGTTACAGTTTAGATACTCTATATGCCATTGATTGGGCGTCGATAAGCGAGGTTCTAAGCCAGAAAAACTATTCGAGTCTAAAGAGATTTTTGTGCTCAGAGTGAATTCTCGTCAGCTTGATGACGCGGTGGATATAACTATGGATGGGATGAAAGGATTGACGGAGAAAAATCCGTCGGTAGGCATTTATCTTTGTAACCAAAGACGGCCAGTCATGTTTCCACATTTCGGATGGTAGATTTTTGATACAATCTTATGTACGCATTTTTCTACAATCCAGGTCGAGGGATTAATTCATACCGATGGTATACCAGCGTGTCAAGATGAGTTCTTATTACCGTGAGATCGTACAATTATTTCCAGTTGAGAATGTGCGAGACATCCACTGCCCTCAGGCTGACACGGCGGCGTCGACTTTGATCTCTTCCATCATTAATGTTGCTTGATATTCGAAACATGGATATCTTCAGACACACAAGTTAATGTCTCCATGTGCATCACAGACCTTGTCTTGAAAGTGATACTGTGTATTACCCGGAAAAGAAAAGAGACGCACAGACCTTTGAGACTTGAGTGCTGCCCAAGCCGCGGCTCGGAATTTCGCCAAAGAAAAACAGCTTATACCACCTCATCGAAAATGACAACACAGAGATAACAGTGGTACGATCTGGACTGGCCGATCTAGCAATTGCAATGAGTAGACCAAGGCCGCAGTTTTCCAACGCTCTGAAAAGTAGAAAGCGATCTTGCGAATGATCCTACGGTTCGAATTACACCCAACGTCAAACACACAAGGCGGCTTAGGCTCGAGAGAAATACAAGAGTCGCATCCCACTGTTCCTCCAACCTGATGAAGAAGAATCTAGTATTGTTGGAAATTGGGATCTGTGAAGCCTTGATAAGGACTCAATAGTGAGCGTTATAAAAACGAAAGACCGGGTACGAGGGCCTACGACCTGCGCACCAAAGAGAAGGTCATAAGAGCACTCGGACCAAACTGTTGATGAGTGACTATATCGAGGATAAGTAATATCAAAAATCTAACAAAAATCTCTGAAGGAAAGATCGGTGACGGACCGGGAGCCCCGGAACGGAAGGGACAAGCTCCTGCCAAACAAGTATATTTTGACTCTTTTCTTCTTACCACCATCTTCCCTTTACAACGACGGGGTCCTGCGATGTCCCTTACTTGCCTCGGCATGCTGTCTGCTCTCTCGTCCTGCTAATCGTCCTCGGAGATGCTGGCCGAAGAGTCGACGGAGAGGGCTGCACGTCGTAGGAGGTCGTCGGCCCTACCTTAGCATCTCTTGGATTTTCCAGTCTATCGACGTCGTACCTCCACGTCAAACGCGTCGGGTGGATCCCAACATGTTTTACCACAGATATTAGCGCATATATCCACGTTATTTGCAGGTTCGCGTCTCTATGTCACACTTTCTGTAGTATTCTCATGTTTTTGTTTAGCAGAAGCTCTGGAGAGCGGTAGTGCTATGTCCCTCACCGAAGCCATGTATTCTATGTCTGTTAAATTGAATATCTTTCTTGCCACCACGTTGGCAGCTTGTCACTTGAATCCGGAAACTGGTGGATGTCCGCTACGTCAAACGATGTAGGAAAGTAACGCGTTTATCGAGAATGAACCTTCCCTGTAAAACTGAAACTGGCCCTTTTCTTGGAACGAAGAAGCGACGTCTTGAGCTTGCTGGAGTCATGTGAGTTCATCGACATCCCTCTGCCAATTTCGGGTTTCTCGCTGATAATCGGATCGTGGACGAGCTCATCTTTCTTCTGCTCGATTGAAGAAGCTCTTGCTACGCCGTAATCTGTGATGGTAGATTGAAGAGAATATTCTCCCTCCTTCGATATCTCTCAAGAATGAAATGGGTGTCGGTCTCTTCGGGGCCGGCGGGTGCGACTGGTGACTGACATGGTGGAACATAGAGATACTGGGGATTTCAATGATACGGGAGTGCTTCGAGGCATGAGCGCTCTCTGTCAGGACCCGCTGCTTGGTAATGTAGAAAGCATGCAGTTTATTCAAAGTTTACAAGACGGCTTACATATTTTTTTTGAAAGACTACTGCGATATTACGCATCAATATTTAATGATTGTCATCAAACAAGAGCAGCCCTCAGCGCGACCATTGTTATATTTTACCTGGAGGTTTCTAGGGAACAAGACAAAAAGCACAATAACGCGTTTATTGCAAATTGGCGTTGAGGACGTTTCAAAATCACGTGCGGGCCAGCGGCATGTCCTTTGTTCTCGAGTATTTAAGGCTTGCAGGGTTTCCTTCTTACAATGACAGTACACCTATCCACTGAATCCGCCTTCTATCTCCCATGACTTCTACTAGTCCCGTCCAAAGCAGCTTTCCTATCGAACTCATCGAGGAAATTCTTGACCACGTCAATTGTCTTCCTGCCAAAGACATTCAAAGCATTCTTCGCCACTCGTCGGGGGGATACAACAATGGGCGCGTCGCCACTCTGGCTTCCTGCTCATTGGTCTGCAGGGCCTGGCTCCCACGCAGCCGATTTCATCTCTTCAGATCCATCTATCTTCGACTCGACAATCATGCTTCTTTCTTGCCCCTGATCACCAGCCCATTCTGTTCCTTCCTGAACTCCGTCCTTGAATTAGTCCTCTCCGACGAATACAAAGACGGAACTATACACAGCGGATGCGAAGACCCGGAGGGGATGATTATTGGATACACAAAGTTCTACCCAACTTCGCTCTCTCCTTATTCGCAGACATCCGGCTGCTGACTATTCATGCTGCCAGATTTGACTATATGTCGGAGGAGGATTTTGCGAAGACGCTCAACCGTCTGTCTGGCCCAACCACTATCACACATTTGGCTATTAGATATTGCGTGTTCTGGACTCAAGACCACTTGATCCAAGCATTGTCGTCGATCAAATCGTTAGCTGCCGTGTGCCTGTGCTGCCCCACCCTCAGAACCATCCCGGAGCGCGACGACAAGACTCAATCCCCGCTCCCTACACTCCCTGCATCGGTTTCTTCATTGATGATCAACATTGACAGTGCCCAGAATATCGTTTGGATGGCAAGGATTATATCCGTAACTGGCGCATCGCTCAAGCGTTTGAACATAAGATTGTGGCCCAGGATGGTTACGTGGGACAGCTGTAGTACGTATCAAATTAGTTCGAAATAAAACTAAGCTAACCTTCTATCTAGTGGACGGTTTCTATAACGCCCTCAATTTTGACTGCCATCCGAATCTTGAGATCATCGCATTCGATTCCCTTTCCTTGGGTACTAGGGCTGATGGGCTGGAAGGGCGGATGAAAAACCGTCACGTTCCTGTAATCCTCCGCAAAATTACTGCCTCATCTATCAGAGAAGTCATCTTAACCCTAGCCGGCAACAATTCGAGGCTAGAGGATCCCGATGACCTGGATTCCCTCGATTTGGAATCGATGGGCGAGATTCTGAGGCAGAAAAACTATTCCAAGCTGGAGGTGCTTGCTCTGCTCAGAGTAGATTGTCATATACGTCCGAAGGTGACGAGAATATTAGCGGAGAGGATGAGGGGACTTAATCAACCGATATCTCTCTATATGTCCAACGAAAGGGGGATGATCATGCTAGGGCTTTTTGGATGGTAGTGAATTATAAATACGTGTTTTTCTGTGAGCTATGTCAACGGTGTAATCTTTGTAGAGAGCTACCAGGGAATTTATTATCGCCTAGGCGCTTGTGGACGAGTCGGCCCTTCTGTGTGGGCGCTGGCCAGTGGCGTAAGAACGGCCTTCTACAGCGACGCCACAAACGACGATACAGAAAGAGGATGGATGGATGACAGCGAAAAGAAGGGCCACTTTTGGCTACTTTAACAAAGATGATACAATTCTCCAGACTAACCAATTTCCCACCCACGAAGTAGTCCGAGGCCGCAGTTGCAAACCCTCTGTAAGAAGAAAGCATCCTTACCGGATGAGCGCATTTCGAGCATTAATACAAACGGCGTCAGCTCCACAAGGTGGGTCAGGATCGAACGAAACGCAAGCACAGCACCCCATTATTCCTCCGGCCTCGTAAAGAGGAATCCACTGCCGGAGTTGAGTGACCTCTTCTCGGATTTCGGAAATATGCAGTCCATAGTATGATAAACTCACATCTCGCGGGCGGAACTACAAAAGGTTGGACCCGGTGAAAGAATGCTGATAGAAACGCGTGATGGTGAGCTCTCTACGTCCGAGGCGCCCACGACGTGACCAGAGAATATGCCATAAGAGCCTCCGGAAGGAACTCGAGTAACAAGCCCTTGGGGAAGAACAACCAGCATTCACGTTAGGTAGAAGTGAACTTATCTGAGTTCTAAATCGCGAGAATGATAGCAATGGCATCGACCGAAGGCTAAATGAACGCGTTTGTAATAATCAAATCTCTGTGAAACTTCGAGCTTGACATAATCCAAAGTACCGTTCAGTCGTCGGTACATTTGCCTTAAGTTTGCGAGGGCTTTCCATATATCAACCTGTAGATTTTGTCTTAATTTCGACGTCGTCTTTGCAAACTGTATGCAACCCACCTTTTGCTGTTGCGATTCTTGCCGTCAAACAATACGCCGCGAGGCGAACTCAAGCTCCGGTGATAACTCGGACTAAATGACCGCCAAATTTTCGGAATCAATTATCCCCCAACACAAGAAAGACCGACATGTAATGTAGCACCCAACACCTAGAAAAAAGATAGCTCGACTCCAACAACACGGAGCCCTCATACAAGGCCCTCAGGTCTGCGAAATGTTCAGCAAAGAAAGCGGTTGCACACACTTGCGACACTCACATCGGCTTGTCCTCCGAGCTTAGCGCCTCCCCCTTCTCTCGACAACATGACTCTTCATCTTCCCCCTTTGTCTCCCCCCACAACCAAAGAATCAAATTTAAGATCGCCGAGATGACCACGGTCGACGTGATCGTGAGCCCAAGGAGAAGAATGGGCGTTAGATGTGCTAAGCGAGGGTGCGCCTCAACGAGGAAGAAAAGGATCGGATAGGCGATGAAGATGATCAGGAGGGACTCGCTCAAGAACTGAAGCATGGTGGGATAAATGAACAGGCGGCGAGCAGTGGCTCAAAGGAAAGACCTCGCAAGACCCCTTACTTATATAGCGGAGAAACAGGCACGACCCGCATCATGAGATCAATTTTTGGTGGCTTGGCAGTCAAGTCCCTGCCGAATCGACCCTTCGAAAGTCACTGGGATGGTTGTCCTTTACTTAGTGCTGTTAAGTATGCCTCATCAGCATCGGGAAAGACAACGGAGAAGGGAAAAAGCCGTTAAATGGACTTGCCAGATAATCGTGGACGTACTGATACTTGAACCGCAGATTGATATCACTACCGGGCTAAAAGGTCAGCGAAAAGTATACACCCGCAAAATATCACCAAGCCTTGCAACAGAGATGGCCGCCACCATCTGTACAACGTCCGAAACTTTCTGATGCGAATGCGAGGTGTCTACCCACAAGAAAAGTTTCCCAGCGAAATGAAAGAGATCGCACCGCCATCATGACAACCTCCGAAGAGCACAAATCAGAACGATTCTCTGCGGATCAGAATTATGTATCACAAAAGTACGCCGATTGGTCCAGTAAAACCAAGCCTGAAGGGGAACACGAAACTCGTGACAGTAAGTTATGCTGTCATGGGAAAGTTTATGAGTTTGTAGAAACATCGTCCCACTCAAACCGCGAAACAAGTTCGCACGCTAGAGCCTAACTTCAGCAAGAAAAGAGAGTTGAAGGCATGCATTGTGCTGTAGCTAATTGTACACCTAAATCAACCCTCTGCAAAGAATGAGAAAGCAAAAGAAGATTCGGGCTAAAGATGTGCACCTCAACTAAGATTAATATGCGGGCGACATCCACGACGAGGACATGCTGATGGCTGCCGATGAAACACAGTACGCTGGAAACTGTCCCAAGTTCTGGACCACAAAAAAATCTGTCGAAAATGAGCTAAAGAAGGATATCTATAGGTTGGAACCGCACCGTAAAACACTGATGCGCCAGCCCAGGTAACTCAGGAAGAGCCGGAAAGCGGAAAATCGCTACTTCAAAAAGGTGCGCGATCTTCCATTACGGCTTCCCACTCTCGGTATGAACCTGCCGACACAGAATCATTCAGCAGTTAGCATATTTCATCAGACATATGCATCCAAGAACGGAGTTACGCACGAGACTGATAGGAGTCGGCATAGCTGTGGAGGTAATTGAGCAAGGGAAACACTTGGGTGAGAGCGGACCGAAACCCTGTCAAACAAGTTGGCGACAAAGGGTCGCAAATACCCTAAATAACGACCTACTTGGTATCTAGCTTGCAATTCTCGCTCCACAGGGTTAGGTTTTGTAGAACTCTCGCGTTGTTTTGGTCATAAACCTAGGTAATGGTGAGCAATAGCCTGTTATAGGAACTACAAGCAATTCCTAACGAACACTCACAGAAGAGCACTTTGCGAACTTCGAATGGTGTTGGTGTGTTGTTACCGGGACAAGGTCCCAACAAGGAACGGCCGGGCCCACAGCCCTGACATGGCGAACCATGCGCTGTGACCATGAAAGCTCATACCGTTGCGATCACACTATTGAGTGTATCGCGTGGAGTAGAGACTCTTTGTGAGGTACATTGAAGACAACGGACCATGCAAGCTTAAGTCTGAGAGCGGGAAGGCCATGCACATTGTACGTTCCTGGGACTCTCGTGACTGCACTTTGCGACATTAGTCACGCCTGATACCCAGAGCGGGGCATACGAAGAATTCAAAAATTCGGTCGCGAAGTGACTGGAATGCCCTCAGTACGTCGATGCAAAGATGCCGACCATGTAAACTTTCCTACGTGGAGTCGTGGGCTACACGCTTGGCGAGACGAGGATGTCCGAGGTGATGAAGGGGAAGGACAGCATTGGTCCCTCGAAGAGGCAAGGAAAAAACCATGGCCATACACAGGTGTGAGACATGACCCACGGACCTGGGTGAGGGGCATAGTGCTCGGGTCCATGAAAACGAACGAGACGAGATGGCAGGCACAATGCACGGACACGGGATCAAGACACGGGAACACGAGAATGCAATGGGAACGCAAACACAGGAACAACAAGGCATGGGAACCGGGAACACAATGGGCAGGCAAACACGGGAAGGGGCACAGGGCACAAGAACGGGACAGGGAAGAAGAGGCTTAATGAAGCAGAGGAGACAAAGAGAGGAGGCGCACGATGAACTCGATCCAAAGTTCGAAGAGGAATAACTTGTGCTCCCTGGAAAAACACTGGTAATTGAAGTCTTCATACCAGTAGAGAAGTTAACAAAAATTCCGAGCGCTTTGTAGCACTACCCATCAGCGAAGACTCGACTAGTAGCGATTCCCGCCCACTTGAACGATACCCAACCACAATATCGGAATGCGGCAAGGTGAGATGAACGCCTGGCGCTCTGAAGTGAGACGGCGAAGGACATCGATAGCTCGAAGTAGGCGATGAATGATTGCTCCGTCCGTTCCGTTCGAGAACCCTTCGTTTCCGGTCTTCCAGCTCAGCTGGAGACTCTTCCGAGGGGAGGGTAGGGCGGACGGGTCTTGAGTAATTGTTGGCTACTGCAGAGCGAAGGATGGGAGCTTTGCCTACGGGGCGAATGGGTTCGTCTGGCACTAGCGAGACGAATACTGTCAGGACAAGGGAGTGTGGACCCGCATTATAGGCATCGTATACTTCGTCATCGTCATCGACAATAGTCATTGGCTAAGTGCTTGTGAGGCGAGGTGGCATGAGTCGCGAATAGCTGGGACAGACGAGTAGATGATCTACTCGTCGTAGTAGTTATAATCGTCGTGATATGCCTGCGACGAGTCGCCTGAAAGGTCTAGGTACGAATTATTGTCTTTAGATGACCTTGTCGCCGTAGAGCTGCGAGAGAAATGTCTGTGAAGAAGTGGTGAAGAAGGGGTGAGATGATGGCTCGAGTAGTGCGGTTGCTGTCTTGGGGGCGTCGACGCGTCGTTAGGTGGTTACTGGAGCTCGAAGGATGCTGAGTAGGATAAGTGAACCGGGGATTCAATCTGGAGCTGCTCGAGGAATGAGCTGCCAGTGGTGGAAGCCTGACTGGCTTTGGTATATTCTGGCATCTGCCCAGTGCTTCAATTCGCAGATCAGGCTACTGAGAGGTAAATTCCAGCAGATTGTAGAATGAACAGTGCGATTTACCATTCCAATTTTCCAGGCATGTCTGCCGCTGCCCCCAGCCATGCTCCTAGCTCTGTCGTCTTGCCCATCGTTTCCTTGCCTTCACGATGTCCAGGTGCCGCTCAAGAGGGGGCCCAAATTAAGTGCAACAGCGCTGTTTGCGCAGCGACATCAGCAACCGCTATCTCAAAACAAGAAAGTACCCACAGGAACAAGCTTCGTTTGAGAAAGACATCGATCCAAAGGGTATACTCGCAGTCGCCTGCACGAGGAGGAACCTGTTTGACACTGAAGACAACAAGGTCAAAATGTTTTCAAGCAGCATCAATGAAGAAGTAGAAAGAAGGCGAGCTGAGTGCAAACAGTTAACGGCCAGAATACCAACAGATGCACTGACACAACCATTGCAGATTCCTGAACGATGCATTGCAAGAGCGTCAAGGAGAAGGCGGAGCAGAGGAATCGTACTAAAGAGGGGTGCGTCGCCACGAGATACAAGACAATAACCAACGGAAGGGCAACAATGCTATACTCCTCCGACATGTGCCAAGCCGAAGATGATGCCAAGAGCGGAGCCGAGCGCCAACTTAAGGACAATGACAAAGCACCGGCAAAGACCGACTTAACCAAAATGCACCGCCACCGAGGACCCCCAAAAACCGCATAAGACCGAGCCTGTATACACAGGACTCGGAACGGAAGAGTATGGCCACCGGTGTATGGACCCAGCGGGCCGACGGTTTGTAGCAAGCAGGCCGACGGGGGTCGAAGCTATCTATAGCTAACATTGAGGCTATTTAAAAACTTGGAGTGCAAAATTGCAGGTCCCGAGTCACACTCCATGGCTTGAACCAAGTACTATTACTACATAGCTACGCGGTGGGAACGGAGGGGAAAAAGGATAGTCGTAAATAATATTACATCGTCCTTAGCGGTGCTTGATTAGGACTTGCGCCAAACTTGCGCGGCAAAGCCCGAGTATCACTTTTCATTTGACACGACAAGCGAGGAGTCCGTCTTTGCTGGGCCCGATATGAGTGGTGTATCTTCTGGGTGCGCAGTTCCTCGTGTCATGGCCTACCTGCGTGGATAGACCTTTTCTGCGATGGGATTCTATCTGGAGTTAGATGTGCTTTCAAACTCGATGGTTCTTCTGCCCTTTCTGGTCTCTTATTACCACATGCTTGGTCAGTCTTGTGGAGATATTAAAGCATCAAGAATAGGACCCTCCATTATCCTGGATCTCCACCATGTCTGCGTTGCTTTACAGATCAAGCTCCGCTGACGACTCGAACACGACAGTGATAGCCTCACCGTCGTTATCTGATATCGAACTCGAGGCTGGCAGCAAGCAATTAGACGCGTCTTTTGAACGCAGAACGATGTATGTAACCTTTCAGTGTTCTTCCAGCGGTATGCTCAAAATTTTACAGGCGGCGCGTCGATTGGCGGATCTTACCCTTACTTGGAGCTCTCTATGCGTTAGCTCTCATTGATAGGACAAACGTCGGTGTGGCAGGTCTTACAAGTCTGAGTGCAGACCTCGTACGTATACATGCAAGCCGTCGTGGTGACTACTTATGATCTTCACTGGTAGGGACTGGATGTTGGCGCACGCTACAGCATCGTATCATGTATCTATTTCGTCCCGTACATCCTTCTGTTCGTCTTTGCCTCTTCAAATCCCCTTATTGTGTTGATACCCATTATCTTCATAGTGAACTCCCAAGCAACATGTGCCTGCGTGCGGTTGGAGCCCGTAATCTTCTCACCGGTACTGTTCTCGCTTGGGGTGCTGTGCAGCTCGCAATGGGCTTTGTTCCGACTTGGGGATACTTGGTACTCTGCAGGACCCTTCTGGGAGTTTTCGAGGTAAGGATATCACTATCAAATTATGTGTTTTTAGCTCATCTCGGTCACTTAGGCGGGCTTTTTCCCTGCATTAGTGTTCATCGTGACTACCTGGTAAGTGGGTCAAGTATGTTTATCAGGTTTGTATTTAACATCGGTGTTACCAGGTACAAACGCCCCGAAGTTCAAAAAAAGTATGGATGCTCTATGTCGTGGGCGCTGCAATATTCTTGGCTAATCTTTTTGATGCTAGATTGGCTGCGCTGTATATGACATCGATTGTCGCTGGTGGATTCAGCGCCATCTTGGCATATGCTCTGAACCTTCTCGACGGTAAAGGCGGTCTCAGCGGGTGGTCCTGGATCTTCGTGAGGGCTTAAAACTGGGAATCATATGTTTATTCATTCTGAAGGCATGTTTTCGTAGATCGTCGAAGGAGCGGCCACCATGATTTTCGGGGTCGCATCTTGGATATTTATCCCCGACTTTCCCGACAGGAACACCTTCCTTACCGCTGAACAGACTGCCCTGGTGCTGCGACGCATTGAAGAAGACCGCGGCGATGCATTGCCTGATTCATTAAGGGGAAAGGTGTTGCTTCATCTCAGCGATTGGAAGCTCTGGATGTTCGGTCAGCACCTTAACTCTCATCCCGATGCTTTGTTGTTCATAGCAATGTAGCCTTGATGTATCTGTGCGTAACGGTACCAGCGTACGCAATCGGGTTCGTCTTCTGGCTTTCATGTATAATTCCTTAACTGAGGATGTTTGTCACAGATTCTTCATGACTTCGATTTTGAGCGGGATGGGCTGGAATGTGGAGATGTCTCTGTTGCTTGTAAGTTCGAATCGGATAAGCTCGCTACTTTACTAACGAACAAACATCCAACAGACTGCTCCTCCATACGTTTTCGCGGTAAGTAATCGGACATCCGTTTCAAACGGATTGGCCGCTTATAAGTTTTGTCCTGCAGGCTGTTTCTGTCATGTCGTTTGCGTGGTTGTCCGACAGATACCACATGAGAGCTTTGTTCCTCGCCATACAAGCACTGATGACTATCATCGGACTGACGATGACGGCATACGCTGGCCCCCCTGGCTGGCGTTATACTGGTGAGTCCGGCGATGAGTCTATTAATGTGCCATTGCATGCGGTCTGTTTACTCATCTCTCGTAACAGGAATATTTTTGGCCAACGCAGGCTGTTCAGCAAGTATTCCAGGGATTCTAGCATATGTATGTCTCTATCCTTCCTTGTACATTAATGCTCATTTCCATGGCCAGTCTTCAAACAACATCATATCGCACTCTAAACGGGCTGTCACGACGGCGATCACAGTCAGTTTCGGCGGAATAGGTGGGATCATTGCGACTACGATCTATCGTCAGCAAGACGTCCCGCGGTACATCCCGGGGATGCTTGCAACGATCTCCCTCCAGGTACTCCTATTGATTCTGCTTGGCCTCATGACGGTACACTTCTGGCATGAGAATAAGAAGGTGAAGTCGGAGGGAGAGGGTCAGGTCGGGGCTTTTTTATATATGTTGTAATGGGGTGGAGTGAACAACGCGCTATACTATATAATCCTAATCTATTTCTTTAAACGTTTTTCCTAGTCAATAGAGGTAGCAGGTCTGACCGAACAGAGCTCGCGGTCGTTCGCGGCGGAGAGCGTGCAGCATACGCGTGCTACCGGTGTTTGATATCTGAGCTATACAACTAATTCAGGCTGATGTCTAATACAATGGAAGCATGTCGGTGAAAGTAATTGAGTGAATGGCTTGTGGTATTAAGTTCAATATAGTTTTCTGATCCAGGTAATTATAACATGTATGTAAATCCTCCAACGTCCCCCTTCGACTTCACCTTCTTATTTTCATACCAAAAATGTGCCGTCATGATGCCAAGCAGAATCAGTAAGAGTACTTGGAGTGCGATCGTTGTAATAATCCCCGGGATGTATCGAGGGAAGTCCTGCTGACGATATATGGTGGTCGCAACGATCCCACCTATTCCGCCGAAACTGACTGTGATCGCCGTCGTGACAGCCCGTTTAGAGTGCGATATGATGTTGTTTGAAGACTTGTCATGGAAATGAGCATTGAAGTGCGAGGAAGACTAAAGACACATACATATGCTAGAATCCCTGGAATACTTGCTGAACAGCCTGCGTTTGCCAGAAATATTCCTGTTACGAGAGATGAGTAAAAGGATTGCATGCATGGCTCACCAATAGCCTCATCGTCGGACTCACCAGTATAACGCCAGCCAGGAGGACTAGCGTACCCCGTCAACGCTAGTCCGATTATAGTCATCAGTGCTTGGATGGCGATGAACATAGCTCTCTTGTGGTATCTGTCGGATAACCACGCAAACAGTATGACACAAACAGCCGCGAAAATGTACGGAGGAGCAGTCTGTTGAATGTTCGACCATTAGAAAATCAGCGGGCTAATCCAGTCGGAACTTACAAGCAACAGAGACATCTGCAAATTCCATCCCATCCCACTCAGAATCAAGTTCACGAAGAATCTGCGAAAACGTTACATCAGCCATGGGATTATGATGAGGAATGGAAGACGAACCCAACTGCGTACGCGGGGACCGTTACGCACAGATACATCAAGGCTACATTGCTGTGAACAACGAAGCATCGGTATGAGAGCTAAGGTGCTGACCAAATATCCAGACCTTCCAATCACTGAGATGGAGCAGTACCTTTCCCCTTATCGAATCAGGTAACGCATCACCTCGGTCTTCTTCAATACGGTGCAGAACCAGAGCAGTTTGTTCAGCGGTAAGGAAGGTGTTCTTGTCAGGAAAGTCGGGGATAAATATCCAAGATGCGATCCCGAAAATCATGGTGGCAGCTCCTTCGATGATCTATAACTGCGCGCAAGAATCAATAAACGTGGATGGTCTACGGTATGAAGTCCTCACAAAGATCCAGGACCACCCGCCAAGGCCTCCTTTGCCATCAAGAAGACTCAGAGCGTATGCCAATATAGAGCTGAATCCACCAGCAACTATCGATGTCATATACAGCGCAGCCAACCTGCATTATGAAGTCAGCGGAAGGGGTAACATCATCCATAACATAGGACACCCTTACTTCTTCTGAACTTCATGGCGTTTGTACCTAGTCATGTCACTGAATACAAATTGAAACGGGCTAAGTGCATTCGATGGACTCACCAAGTTGTCACGATGAATATCAATGCCGGGAAAAACCCAGCCTAAGATAAGAATACGTTAACTCGATGAATAAAATATGCCATTAAATGGCAATGGATTCACCTCGAAAACGCCTAGAAGGGTCCTGCAGAGTACCAAGTATCCCCAAGTCGGAACGAAGCCCATTCCAAGCTGTACAGCACCCCAAGCGAGAACAGTACCTGTAAGAAGATTACGGACTCCAACCACACGCAGGCACATGTTACTGGGAAGTTCACTATTAAAATCGGCATTGAGATGGTTATCCACAAATCAAAGGAATAGGCGAGGACGAACAGAAGGATGTATGGAATGAAATAGATGCATGACACGATGCTGTAGCGCGCGCCGACATCCAAGTCCTGTAGTTCACGAGTAACCATCAACAATTTTATCCAAAGCATGTACGTATACATACGAGATCATCGCCCATACCCGTTAGACGCGCCACGCCCATGTTGGTCCTATCAATGAGAGCTAACGCGTAGAGTGCACCAAGTAAGGGTAAGAGCCGCCAATCGACGCGACGCCTGTATGAAATTAAACATAACAAACAGGATGGAGGCCAAAAGGCGACATACATAGTTTTGTGTTCAAACGACGCATCGATGTGCTCGCTTTTGGCCGCGACTTCTATATCAGACGATAACGGCGGGGTCTTCACAAATAGACTTGAAGAGGGTTCAGTATCGGAGCCTGCTCTAGAAGACAGGATAGACATGATAGTACTGAAAGAAGGTGTCGGTTCTCAGCGTCGTTTCCTTTTGCTTTAATATCACAAAGGGACTGACAAAGCATGGGGTAATCAGGACAATGGAGTCTAATTGAAGAAAATAAGGCTTCCATCGCAGAAAAGGTGTGTCCATGGAGGTGAGAGGCAACGCGTGCCTACGCAATACGCGACTACATACTCTTCGCGCCGTGTCAGATTGGTGTCAGAAAGGGATACTCGGCTGTTGCCGCCCGCACAACAAGCACGATTTAAGTTACCGCAGTCTTTTTGCACTCCCGTGTGCATTATCGCATGGCTACCTAGGGCCCGGCTGTATCTCTGTGCTCCTCTTTCATAGCTTTGCTAGCCATAGATAGCTATGATTCCCGCACTTCCATGCTGTGTGGACGACGCACTGGCTTCCATTTTTTTCGTCGATGTTTCGATGTCTGACATGGACGTCGGCCGGGTGCGAAGCCGATGCCGCTAGCCACGGTTGATCGGCAGTACGGCTGCTTAGCCTTGTGCTATGACACTTTGAAAGTCGTCAGTAAGTTCAACTACCCATCTTGTTTCTTTTACTCGTTCCTAGAACTCGTCTCCCGTGTCGCGTGAGCGCGACTCTTTTAAACCTAGTTTCCACTGCGGAGAACCCCTGCCAATAGCCTCTACCATCACCGAGGTTACGCTGCATAATATCTGGTAGAGACATGGTGGGCGACGTTGGTCCAAGTAGATCGCAGCACAAACTGAAATTTACAAGAATTGTAGTCGCACACCAGTCGACGCTACGGCAACATTCATCATAATCTAGGTCTTCAATGGCAAGTCAGAGATAGTAAATATCACATGAAATACAACACACCATAAATGTCTAGGAGAACACAGGGAAACACGATGCTCACTCTCTTGAGCGCTACGCCAGATGCTCTCAACAATTTCGCCAGAGCGGAAAATGGTCCCGCAGTGGCTTTTTCAGCAGCGAACATAACGATAAAGAAACAGAGAGATGGGATAACCCAAAGAAGGCAGTACGATTGTTGAACCCAACTCTTGGCCAACCTCGGTGATCTCGCATCCATCCAAATATACAGTCTCCAGTGTTCTGAACGAAAGTAAGCCTGCCGAATGATCAGATCACAAGGCAGGTCAGAGTCGGTTCGTCCTTTGGACGGACTCGCTGCTGACGAACTATATCGATTGTGACATCGATAAGCTCTTGGCGAAGCATAGAGCTCTTTGTCAAAGGGAGTTTTGGCTGAAACGTCAAGCGCGTGCATGAATTTCAGCCTCTGTAAGGACAGACACTTCATCAGGTAGACGAAGGAGGCGGATTGAGATGACACCCTTCGGAAGCCACATAGGAAAGACGAGACTGCGAGACTCACCGGATGGGGCTCAACGCATTTTCATCCCGGGTGCAGTTGCGGGACATTTTGCGCACCCTCAGCTGCTGTCCAAGATACCAAGGTATCATGCTGGCGTCGATAGAGAAAGAAGTCTAATTTAATGACAACGATGAGAGTATGTAGCAATACCGCTAAATGAGTCCTCTGTACTAAGATTAAGTACATGAGAAAAAATGGAGTATAGACGTGAACCTGTGAATAACGTGGATTTGGGCGCAAACGTCATCGAAAAAAAGGTGTTGGGTTCTACGCGAGGTGGGTATATCGACTCGCTACGAGGATCTGTCGATGATGAGCTGCAGAAGAGCTGTTTAAAAGAAAGAGACGCACGAGTCACCGCCCATTGGCGCAGCAAGGACTCCCGAAGAGCCGGGTTGCAAAAAATTGGCCACCACCCGAAAAACAATGGAGCTCTCCATCCTCGTACGCCTAACCAGCACCGCCGAGCAACATTCCGCCTGGCCATCCCATAAGCGCTGAATCCATATTGTGCCCGGGCACGCACATAGGATATACTCATCGCAAACGGAGCTTAGCCGAGGCGGCGACCACTGACGAAACTAACGAGCCGCCACTTAGGCCAGTGACCATAGATGGAAGACTCGAAGGCTCACATGCCAGCGTGTACTGATGAAGCAAAGGATGCTGACAATGTCGTCCACACAATAAATCCTTAAACTCGGGAGAGCATCCTTTGCAGAATGCTAGCAGCTTTGCAGCTGTATTAACCCCCTACTGCAGGGTTTGCATCTCCATAGATACGCGTACGACGTCGATAGACTGAAAATTCCAAAGGATCACAAGGCAGAGTCGACGATTTCACTAGCAATCCAATCTTCGCGATGTGCAACCCTCTCCATTGACAGCCCTTCAGTCAACATCTTCGAGGACAATGAGCGCGGCGAGAGAACGGATCGTATGCCAAGGCACGTAGGAGACGACGCAAAACCCGCCGTTGCGAAAGGAAGATGGTGGTAGGAAGCAAAGGGGGAATAAGTTGGAATAGGGGGAATCAATCTTTTGTTTGTTTGGTAGAAGCCTTGTCATTTGTGCCGTTCCGTTCCGCTACAGATGTGCAAATATTGAATTTTCAGTTCAAGCGCGTTCGGAATTTTTTCTGATAGCTCAATGAATATGTACATTATTAATGCAACGGAATTTTACCAGTAGACTGAGAGGAAGCCTTCAAAAGATCGTAATTGGCCTTTGTAAGGGCCTGCTACAGCAGTAGTGATCGGCAGCCTCGGAATGGCTTGGGGGCATAAGTAAGGCGCATCGTAAGAGTTCAAAGAAAAAATTCACCTATCGTTTGAGGGATACACGAAAAATGAGAGATACTTACTTTGCTTTCAGACTCAGCGTTACAGAATGTGACGGTTTCAATGTCCGCTCTGCCGTCTTTCGGCGACGATGCAGCGCGTTTGCCAGCGCGCCGGGCCGCTAGCCAGCAATGTCGGACTTCCAATTTGACCATATGGACGGAATTTTGCCTAATTTTGCATATAGCGATTTGTTGATTGTTTGTTGACCCATGCACCTCGACCATCGCCCGACACTTGCTCTACTCAATTAATTGCCTAAGGATATCTATCATGACATTGGAACACATTTATGAAGATAAGGGTAAAAGTTCTACGGAAATGGAACATGGGTGAGAGTTACAGAAATTCATTCATTCATATCTTGACCACGAGAATTCATTCATCGTCAGTGATGACCTCATTATGAATCTTAGTTTAATTTCAGGAGCGCTAATTCATTCATCGTCAAGGATGACCTAATTGTGGATCTTAGTTTATTTTCAGGAGCGCTGGCACCCATAGTACTGCGGCCGCCAGTTCCTATCACTGTCTTTGCACATTCCAGGCTAAATCTGCTCGCGCCTGCGAACTCCCGAACTAGGTTCACTGTATCTCAAAACAAATGGTATACACCACGTTCACGCTGAACCCTTTACTTTTTTAGGCTACTTATGCACCACAATCTAGCAGCACCTTGCCTGCACGCTTCTAAACCGACTCTCTGGGTGACCGGCGGTTCAACGTTTCAACGTTAGCACAATCCGGGTAAATCAGATGACGCTCATGTCTCTTCTTTTGCAGTATCAGTGAAGCCACACAAAACTCCGATTTTATGGTTATTATTTGCTGACAGTGTGACCAGTGGGACTCCGATGAATGACATCAATGGTGTCCGCTGCACGCAACACCTCCAATGTATAAGACATTGAACGATATTGCAAAGATGACTGGAACCGTCTGGAGTGGTAAGTTTCAGTCGTGGTGTAAAGACGAGCCCATGTGCAGTTTCGTACCAGATGACTGCAACGGATTGATAGCTGAAACAACACTCGAGAGGAAGGTTGCCCTTCGTCCAGTTCTATATCTGTGCGGCCGAAGTCTGAACAGGTATGCACCTATAAATAAAACCGCGGGTTCTAAAACGTTCTGCCAGTTTCTGAAGGTTATTTCCTCAACAGGTACCGCTAATATTGGCATCGAGGCAAAGCAGTGGCGGCAGCGTAGGCCTGCCCGACGAAGCCGTGAACCCTCTCCGGTCCTGTGTTGAAGTAGATGGCTGTACGTCGTCGAAACATCCCGCCGAGACTCTGAAACGTTAGGTGTAATCGGTGTCGATCACGACTCACATGTCTGTCATTTCTCACGCATGAGGTCTATACTTAGCGCATGAGGCATATAAGTATAGACCTCAATTTCGTTGTCCATAATCTCTTCTACTACCCTTCCACGATGCTCAAGTCAATATTACTCGCACTCGCAGTCGCTCTCCCCGTCTTATCCTCGGATCCTTTCGTTTCCCAGGTACCCCGTCCAATCGACTACTCCTCTTTGGATGCTGACCACCAATATACAGGCTGTCTCTGTCATGACCGGGCCAGGTCAAGTTAAGGGAACCGTAATATTCCAACAATCCAGCGTCGATGGGCCCGTTCACATAACGGGGCGCATTGAAGGCCTCGATCCTTCCGCACTACGAGGCTTCCATGTCCAGTATGCTTAACGTCTCTTTCCCTTTGCTATTCTAACCGTTTCGTAGCACCTCTGGAAACCTCACCGGCGGCTGTGACTCTACAGGGGAACATTGGAATCCCTTCAACACCAACCATGGCGGTCTCCAGGATCCCAAGGACCAAAGACATGTAGGCGACCTCGGAAATGTTAAAACCGATACGAACGGTGTAGCGACTTTGGATATAACTGATGATATTATGTCGCTCAATGGCCCGCTGAGTATTGTTGGGTACGTTACTTGCGCGAGATGAGAAGAAGAATGCTAATGATATTTTTCAGACGTGCTATTGTTGTACACGCTGGTACGGATGACTTGGGCAAAGGTGGAACTCCTCTATCGCTTGTAAACGGCAATTCTGGAGCGAGAGTTTCGTGTGGCGTTATTGGTACGTTTGTGTCAATGGATTCGAAGTTGTTCTGACAAAGGGAACTTTTCAGGATTGTCATAGTTTCGACCTTCTAAACGGACTTCTTTTGTTTTATGAATATGTCACTGTTACTCCATGTCCATTGGACAGTTCCCAATATAACCTCATACAAATTTTATCTTTCTTTGCTTAGGAGCGTCTTATCGCCATGAGAAGGGGTCTTCCTTTGTTTGGATTGTTGTTCTTCAGAAACAATGCTTGATGACAGGTCGCAACGTGTTGAGATGAAATGCTTCTTTCTTTAAAGCTGGGGTTCCTTTCCCTCTGCATCTTACTCTTCTTCGGCCACCATGGATAGAATGAGGAATCCTCCGAGGAGACTTCGAGGGAAACCCGCAATCGTACACGAAGCTCTATCACCCATTCCACGACTTACTTCGTCACAACTTATCCCCTACATATCGGCAACCGCAAACGAAATTACCACACATGGGTCGCGTCCTTGTCTCTGCGGAGTTTATGGTTCGGGACGATGCAAGTGGCAATTCTTGTACCCATACCAAATGATCATTGCTATACATGAAATCCTGCCGGTTGAGGAAATCGTTGAACGGTCACAGTAAGTGATGCTATTCTTCATTCGCCGTTGGTGTTTACGAACTTGCGACGAGCAGCGGCGCGCCTACTCCACCCCCGAAACCGTATCCCATAACCCTCACGGACTCGCAAAAGAGGACATTCTTTGTGACCCCTTCACGCACGAACGAGGATCCAACGTTTGCTATCATTAAGACGTTTACTTATTCGTCTCCGTCCCTCGAGGGTGGCGCAGGACCTTGGGTCGAGAGCCACGATGGCAAGCTTATTTGTTTGGGATGTGGTTGTGGACATGATTCTTCTGCTTGGCCAGAGCATCGCGATTCTTGTTCAGGGATAAACGACGCGATTTTGAGATCTGTGGTCGATGCATGGGAGATTGAGGCGAGGGTGAAGGCGCAGTCCTGAGCTCTGGGCATAGCATATAGATTGTAAAATAGATAGAGCACTCAGGGGAATGGACGGATTGCCAAAGTTTGTTGAAAGGTTCAGTTTTGGTGACCGTCCGACGTCGTGTCTTCGTCGCGTCGCGTCAGTGGCGCGCACGTGATTTCCTTTGTACTGCAATTTGAAATTGGAATGACCTCCCGCTTTATGGGACCTTAATCTGACACCATCACCGCCGCCACCACCTTTAACAACTCTTCCGACCTGAGGCCTGACTTTCCAGTAGTCCAAAGCTCTCATAGCTGAGCTGAATTCAATACCTCACCTGCATTGGCGTTTTGACTCGGTCATATTACCACAGATGCCACTGAAATCTCGTGCGTGCAATCGTGGTTCTGTACCGTATAGGCATCGTACTAAGCATGGGATCCCTTCAAAGTATCTTCATCTCACATCAGCGACCTGCTACGCTCTAATGATCCGCTATCGGAGGTCGAGGAGGCTGATTTACGTGAATTGGTTGATGAATCGCACTCTGCTCTAGCAGCCTTGGACCAGCAGATCATTGAAGCGCGCCAAGGTCTCGACTCACTCATTCAAAAACAACAAATTGCCCAATCTGACATCGAAGATGCCAAAAAACTTCTTCATCCCATGCGTTCAATCCCCGACGACGTCCTCACTGAGATCTTCCTGGATTGCGTAGCAAGAGCCTTTGAATCGCACGATTCCCTTGATCTTCGCAATTGTCCATGGACATTATCATATGTCTCCAGAAGGTGGCGAGATCTTTCTCTTTCACTTCCGCGACTGTGGACGAGTATCGCAGTCGATTTCCGAAAGTATGAAGCACTCAGCACGAAGACATTCGTGGCGCGAGTCGCACTCATTCTCGAAAGATCTATGAACATGGATCTATTTGTAGCGTTGTGGTCGAAGAGAACCATATCTGATCATCCAGCTTTCGTGCTGCTAGACCTCAGTGCACGGCGGTGGAGAGGCCTCGCTGTTTGTATACCGCATTTATGTCTTCAAGCACTGTCTGGCACTTCCTTTATCCGCCTTAAAGAACTATTGGTCTCGAGACCAGATGGCGATGCTGTTGTCACGCCGGTCGACACGTTCCGGATAACAAGTTCTCTTCGGTCGGTCGCCATGATCAGCGATGAAACATCCGATTCTTTCCCCCTCCCCTGGTCCACCATTGAAGCCTATGTCTGCTGTTCATTTACGAGAGCTGATTGGGACTGCCTGAAGAAACTCACAGCTTTGAAATCATTAAAGCTCCGGGCCCGGAGACAGAGGACCGTCTTCAATTTATCAGAACTCCCTCAAACCACTCTTCCTACTGTTACATCCCTGCACGTTTCTGAAAAATATCATTTAGACGCCGGGATGACTGCCAAGCTCTTCCAAAGTAATTCCCTCGTCCTACCTTCGCTGTCCACTTTGGATATTTGTTTCCAGGGTAACTGCACTCCCTCTTTTCCACCATCCCATCTTCTGAAATCTCTGACTACACTCATAATCCGGGACGCTATGCATCGCGTCGCCAACACTCGCCTCGTTCTCCAGTTTCTTGAAACAGTGTCACATGTAGAGAAGTTGGTAATCGGGCGATGTGGTAACGAGTTCTTCCAGGGCCTCACCGTGCAGCCAGGGAAGGATGCCATTTTACCGAATCTCCGTCTTCTTCGATTACAAGGGGATCGTCGACGTTTCCCTGATCCGGTCTTACTTGACTTCCTTGAGTCACGATGTCGAAAGGATTATGACGTTGGCGGGCTTGGGGCAGTCAACGAAGAGCACCGCGATACTAGCCAGTCCCGACCGGTGTTTCTTGAAGAGATTGATCTATCTGAGGTGCAGCTTGTTCCGCAGTACATAGGTCGCCTGGATGACCTTCGTCAAAGGATGAGGATCATATATACTTGGTGGTAGGAGAGCAGGTTTTGTGGTTCGTCGGTACTTTTGTCTGCTATCCGTTTCTCTTCCTATTCCTACCTAATGTCCTGTTGTCTCCGATAATCACGTTATGTTTAAAATGAACCAGAAATGGCATTTTCCGAGACTTCCATTCAGTTGAGATTCACGTATCGCTGCAGTGAGAACAAAATAAAGCACCGGAAGAAGCAAAGGAAATGCGACCACATTGAAGCTATAGTTATAAAATAAAGACCAGAGCTATGGAATAAAAGTCTATAACATCAACTGCTCGAATAAAAGACATTGCCGCAGCAGTCAGAACGTCTCAGAGATCTTCCGCTGGCGTATCATCGTATATTGTGCAGAGTTGATCCCATTGATCTAGGGTTGGGAAGTCAGGATGACGTCCGCCCGGAGGAAGAGACTGACATACCGGTTGGATTGATAGTGGAGTTCCAGTCCTCTACAGCTTCTGCGAAAACAACGGCGAGTCCGCTACCAGAAGAGTAATCAGTCAATTAACCAAGCAGGTCATTGAAATCACGCACGCTTCCAGGTGCCAATCAATGTGGCTACATCGAAACAGAACCAGTCAGCATACCTCGATTGAAAGCAGTAAAAGGCAACCGACCAGTGAAGGAACCATGGTCCAGGATTATCAGTCGTGAACCGAATCGTAACATTGTCTCCCGCGTTACCAATGTTGACGACGTCTCGTCTCGCGGGATTCTCGTAGTTGTAGACGGTACTACCAGCACTTCGGATGACATCGAAGGTGTGCTAATCACGATAAATTCTTGAGAACGAGCAGAGAACAAGGTTTGAACGAGAGCTTACACCGTGCAAATGGAACGGGTGCTAGAGTTAAAGAAATCAGATAACATAGCATATAAAGTATGACGAGATTTACCCCTCCACCGACGACACCGCCGGGCATAGAAATTTCGATTGTAGAGTTCACGGGAAGCGGGTACACAGCGCCATCGGGAAGGAGGTCATTAGCATCCCGCGCACCGCTCAAAATCTGCAAAAGAACTGGTGTTGTCGGAGGAATAAATTGTGCGCCATTGACTGTGAACACCCCGGAAGTTGTCTGTATGCTCCTTGGTTAAAGAAAGCAAGAGATGACGCAAGAAGACGCACGAGAGCGAAGGCCAAGTTAAGCGCGACGTCAACGCGACCGAATGAATCCTCCAGGATATGGCCGTCCTCAAGTTGTCTCTCAGACATCGGCAGCTGCCGTTTGTGATCTCGCAGCACACTGATAACAACACCGTCAGAAAGAATAGAAAAGGGCTGACACAATACACACCTTCATATCCAGAAGGTAATTCTATTTGAGTACACGCTAGGAAGTCATGACTGAGCTCGATGACCAAGCAGAGCTGTCGCTTGTCAAAGACTTCCAGGGGAGGGAGAGTACGCGTTTTTAATAATCAAGGCCTGTAATCACAATTAAGATTTACCACCATTCCTAACCGATAGTTGCAGACGAGGAATGCAAAGGATGAAGAGGACGGAATCATAGCGAGCTCGCTGCGATGACCGTCAGTGTTAGAAATCAACTGGCAAAAATCTGGTTAGGAAAATGAACAGGATCAAAACTGAATGTCAAGTTCACAGCCAACGCAGTCAAGCGCGAGAGATACAGGCTAAATGAGTCCAATGGTTGGGAGGCGGTATTTGATTGGTAGCATGTCAGTAAAAGGAAGGCATTCGGGCCGAAGGTTACCGGTGCCTCAGGCTCGTTTGTCTTACATCATCATGGCTCTTTGTCTTCGCCCACTTTGCCATTGACAGTGTTGGTGCCTCACATTTACCGAATGGAATGCCTTCGGAAACTGCCTCTTCTAGATTCTTTTGGTCCCTGTGATTTTTAACCCCCTGATGGATGTACTCAGCAATCAGCCTCGCCAATTCGACAACCCCTTCTCCGCATCACTGAGCTGCAAATTAATTAGGCGAGCCAGAAATGTTGTGTTGCGATGAGAGAACTTGGTATGTCACAGTCTTCCTTCACTGTGTCTATTCTTATGTTTTCGCATGTCATCTTATAGCATTATGTATAGAATATACCTACTCTTTTGATAGGATACTAATAGCAGCTTCATTCTCTTATCCCCTCGCCTTCCTCAGAGCTCTTTCCAGTCACAAACACATCTTGGATACAAGCCTGGGCCTGGGCCCAAGCCGAGCCCAAGTGTCCTTATCTCCACCCACAAGTGTTCATTCCCATGCTCCGTTTAGAATTGCTGTATGTGGTGGGGTATCTTCCGCATGGGCTGATGCCGCAGCGGGTGTCAAATCGAAGATGATACTCATCGCCCCTCAACCTGGTCCTCACCTTCTGAGGAATGGAAACTACTCATTCTCAATATCCATGTTCAACCAAAGTGAGCGTTGTATTCAAAAGGATATCTATGGATAATTCTAGTGTTACAGAGACTCGAGGACCACTATGGAGATCTATCCAATGCTTTGGTGGTAGGCACATAAGTGTGATGATTGATTGGCTCTGAGAGGTAACGTCGGTTGTTCCATGTTGCCATGATTGATACTTGTCTTCTTTTCACAGGTCCAGGGTAATTTATGTGATGCATATCATGTGAAGTCTTCATATGAGTTTTCCAGAGGTAATCCCATGCAGGGCTAATATTGGAATACAGGTTTGCATCAACATGACACGGCGCCTATCAAGCAGACAAAGTAGACTATGGATGTATGCTCTTATTCTGCTCGAATGGTAGAGGAAATCATTGAAATGGGAATGAAAGTTTTATCTCTGAGAGAATTTGGGCGGTGACAAATTGACGTCCTATATAACTCAATGGAATTCAGGAAAATGCTGAATCAATCATGAGACGCCACAATTTGCCTTGATTGTATGTTTTTTCCAAATTGGTGACAGGAAGAATTGAAAGTGATCTACACGTGTGGGCTGTGTTCTTATATCATAGCATATTGCATTCAGACTTGTTTTCACTCTCGCCATCAGCCTTGGATATAGTGCCTTGCAATTTCTGTTTGCCTTGACACAAGCGACTCTTGGCTCTACCCTTCCTTGAACCAATTTCCCTCGAAGTTTGAGATGGAAAATTGTGTGTACCTTTGATACAGAGCCGTGAAGAGTACTTACTCCAGTGGCATCAGCGCCAGAGAGGATCATAGACCAACTACCTTTGAGTAGAATGAAGTCAATTCACGTAACATTCAATTCCAATGTGAACATTGATAGAGCTTCTCCTTCAGAGATACTACACCAAAACATCGGCTGCATCTCTGATGATGGGAACTTTATCTCGGAGGAGATACTTGACTCGTCCCAGTCATTGGAATTGCACAAAGAAACATCCTTCACATCGTCGGTTGAATATATGCTGCCAAACAGTGATTCTGAGGAGGAGATACTGCACCAGAACATTGACTGTATCTCTGACAATGTGTGCCTTATCTCGGAGGAGATATCTGACTTGCCCCGGTCGTTGGTATTGCATGAAGAAATATCCTTCACATCGTCTGATGAATATACATCGTCGAATGATTCTGAGGAGGAGATACTGCACCAGAACATTGACTGTATCTCAGATGATGGGAGCTCTATCTCGGAGGGGATACCTTTGCGGGAATTGCATCGAGGAACATCGTTCACATCATCGGATGATTCTGAGGAGGTATGTCAGTTGGCGAAGACCCAGAGGGGAAATTGATGTCATATTTCCAGGATATTATGCCCCCCAAGTCACCATTTCTGCCTTCACTGAAACCGGCCAAGCGGAAATGTCCATTGAGGTTTCAAATCAACGGTCTTATACTGGACAAAAACCCGCCATAACATCCTCACTCGCAGACATTCCCTGTGCTACACTTGGTGTTCAAGGGGTTCTAGATAAAATAAGGGACACTCTCGGTATGCCACACACACTCAACACATGATCTCTGTCATTCGTCCTCGAAGACTACATTTCAAAGAACTATGACTTTGGCACTGCATATGGCCATCTTTGTCAGGTATGGAACAGAAATGATGATAGCAACATACAAGAAGAACTCCTCAGACATGAAGAGATGGACAGAGAGATGCGACAAAAAGCACTGGGCCAAAACCGGATCATCATGCCACATTTGCCACCTCGACATGTTTGGGACCTGTGCAGCAATCGTGTGGTGCCATGGTGGACTGTGGGAGTATGGCCCCAGCCGATATCACATGCATGGGTAGATGAGAAGGACCGTGTAGATGTGTGGACACCTATTAACAGGAAGGAATGGCCAGTGCCAATCCCGAAGGGCGCCAGTCTCAAACAGATCCGGATCGAGATGCTGAATCTGGGGGCAGAGTACACGTGGCCGGACGTCCTCTGCTTGAGACAGCAAGGGGGGCCAAGGGAGGATCTGCACATGGAGGAATGGAAGCTGGACATTCCCACAATCGGACAGGTGTATGACTCTGCTTGGGTTGTGATCTATATGTGTGGGTTGGGGCGGCCATTGAAGGAGGGTGACTTGGACAGTGATCGGTGTTGGCTTCGATGTGCATGGACACTCCAGGAGGTCGGAATTCAGCGGAGTATCACAGGGGATACAGCTGGCAGACCGATGGACCAGCAGCTCCTAAGCCACAACAAGAACTGCAACAATGTTGATGACCTGCTAACCAGAGTTCATAAGCAGGTGGAGTCGGTGCAGAGTCTGAAGAAAGATGACGGTGTATTTAGTGCACTGGAAGAAATGCGGAATTGGGTGTCAACAAATCCTGTGGACAGAGTTGCAGGACTGACATTTGCTCTGGGGCCTAAAGCGATACCCATGTACCATGAGAGCGAATCTCTGGAGGATGCATGGACAGCACTGGTGAATGCATTGGACAGGCATGCCTGGCTGTTGTTCCTCTTTTTTTATCCCAAAGCCAGCCTCAGATGCAAGAAATGGATCCCGACATGGGCGCAGGTCATGTCGGAGCCTATGGGAAGATACACTGTCCGCTGTGTAGGGAATGTTATGCATGATGACGAGACAGATGAGGACTTGTATATAGGGCCTTGCATCAAAAAGGGGCTTGTGCAGGGATTGGATGCAGCAGGAGGGTATGATGAAATGGGGATGGATTATCAACGGGGAGAGTTGGTTGTTGAAGGTGCCAATGGGAGGGCATGCACATTTAAAATCGATGCTCACCACCAATGCCCAATACCTGAAGATATGTATGTCCTGCTTGGTCTTTTCCAGCCTTCTCGTGGGCATACTTCGTTCTGTTGGGTCATAGGCAGACAATTGCCAGATCAGAGATTTGAAAAGGTGTCAGTGTTTCAAATGGATTACTGGGGTTTTAGTCTGGAGGTCTTTGAAGACATATCCTGCTATATTCTTGTTTGATTGGAATATCCGTAGCTTCAGGAATAGCTGTCATGGAATAAAACTTGGTTGTAATATGCCAATGGGCGTGATGGACACAAGAGTCGCAAGGACGTGGGGGAGGCGGGCCGGACAGAAGTTAGAACTGGCGCTTGATGATGATTTATGTGTTTCGTCCTCATTTTACCTTGAACCGGCGTCACAACTCGGTACAGTAAGGTATCCTACACCTTCTCGAGCTCTAGTCGTTTCCGGACAGACCAATTGTGCTCCACAAATGACACGAGGACTCAGACGGTCACGTCCAGTTCAAGCACTCCACATTCCAGATGGAGGAAGGCACAGTGGGACACAGTGAAAACCATGTTTGCAGGAGCAAATTCCTAGTAGCAGTCTCTAGCTGGTCATGACACTGATTCCATCCTGCCAGCCATGCCCATGCCTTTTATATTCTGCTACAGTGTATGACACCAAATATGTTCGCCTTTGCCTCCATATACGCTTTGGAATAATCCCAATGAAACTGGACATGAATGCAATACTAGAATCAAGACCTTAATAAAAGAGAAAGTTGACGAATGAAATAGTGCGCGCCTCGGAGATCTTGATAAAGCAGATACATCGCTTGGGAGATTCTCAGAAAAGCCCCACACATAGCGCTAGTGAGCCGCAGTATGGAAAACTCCGTCTTTTCAGAGCCTCCTCGCCGCCAAAGGTGATTTTCAAGTCATCCAGTGATGTCATGTTATTGATTGACGGGCCTGTATCACATTTATTGACGTCAAGCCCGCTCAGAGAACGCCATGCAAGATCTCAACGTCCAGCATCTGCCTTATCTGTAGGAGTTCACTGGCTTTCATCTTTTGCCATAGCCATTGGGAGCATCCAGGTCTTGAGTTGCTGATTTTGAGATTTCGGTTGAGAGATTATTCAGGAGCAAGAGGAATTGCAACCTACTTTAGATCCAAGTTTGAAGAGGTTCTTAGTCGACAAAAACACATACAGAACACGTAAACGTACGCGATGTGAATCAGAGTTGCGAAATCGTGGTGGTGGTGAAGGTAATCAGTTCGGGCCGAAGGTTGCCGTGACTGGTGTGTCTTATGTCATCACGGCTACTCGCCCCCTACCGTATTTTACACCTTCAACTGACCTCACGATCTGGAATCAAACACATTTTATAGCCCGCTGTGACTTCTATCCTGATGGCTGTACTTTGGCAATGGCTCTCGCGTAGGAGCTTGAAAGCCCATCAGTCGACGTATGTGTGTGCTATAGTGCCATAAACGTGCAATCTCTATGTCCAATTCAACAGCAACGGTAACTTGGATAACAACCATGAAAAGATGTTCCTGGATCCTTCAAGCAATATATCAGCGGTGTGCATTTTGTGTCAGCATCTATCTCAAAGGTTTAAAACACGAAGTGAGCTGGAATTCTAGTCCCGTCTAACAACGCAGAGGATGTCTCCATCTTCAAAGGACATTCCTTCTTGAGGAAGATGCATCCAAGCCACTGACAATAATCTACCTGAACCAGCATCACCTTTGCTAAATCAGGTAAGCTCTAACACCCTTCATCAATTTATACCTTGTGTTCATAGTCTTCCTCAGTTTATCTGTGCTGCCTGCGGTCATGGCATTCATTCTCGTGTCGACTATGTTTCAACAATGGTCTGTCATAACTTTGTGACTCATTGTGCTGCATGTATTCAAAAGGCGCATACACGTCTCCATACGATACGAAGGAAACCTCCCTGAACTTGATTTCAGACTATAGATGTCGTTAACTCAACAATGCACGTGTTCCGTACACCTTGCGGACCAAACACCCATCCTGAATCCACATCGTTCTAAGAATCCGTTCTATGTTTTGAACCTTCTTGTGACCAGTATGGGAGTGAAAAGCGATGGCCCATGGATGAAATACTTCTTTCTTTAAAGCTGGGGTTCCTTTCTCTCTGCATCTTACTCTTCTTCAGTCATCATGGATAGAATGAGGAATCCTCCAAGGAGACTTCGAGGGAAACCCGCAATCGTACATGAGGCTCCATCACCCATTCCACGACTTACTTCGTCACAACTTATCTCCTACAAATCGGCAACCGCAAACGAAATTACCACACACGGGTCGTGTCCTTGTATCTGCAGGTTTTATGGTTCGGGAGGATGCAAGTGACAATTCTTGTACCCATACCAAATGATCGTCGCCATACACGATATCCTGCCGGTTTAGGAAATCATTGAACGGTGATGTGCTCGGTAACGGCGAGTGGCAAAAGACTAGTGGGCGGAAATGAGCTCCAACCAACACTAAACCTCTCTACACTCTACACTATCACCAATGTATTGAATTCGGGTGTTTCGAGTACGATAGAAGCACTCTGCAGACTCGATAATCAAGGTAGGTTGTTCAAAAAGACGTTTTATTCGTTACTAGTGAGTTTTACAAGCGTACTACTCGCACTAGTGGGGTGGGTAAGACACAATTGAATGAATGTGACTTGGTTTTGAGCTACTGCGCTCGCTGGGACTCCGACTGTTCGGACTATTGGCTCTCTTGGCCCTGTAATACTTCCTACAAGTGATCAACACTTGACTAGTTCGCACTCTTGGCTTACTAGTGGCACTCTTGGCCTAGAAACTGCTCCTTACAAGTGATCAACACTTGACTAGTTCGCACTCTAGCTTACTAGTGGCACTCTTGGCCTAAGAATAATACTTTAACTTCGAGAAACTGCAAGAACTAACTTCGGAGCACTCTTGGCCTTTGCAGGACACAATAGTAGACTCAAAGGGACTTCAATTCACTCAATACTATAGGTAACTTAGCGACTAGTAGCCGCTTCGTTCGAGGTTAAGCACAAAAGCCTTTAATTGGGGCACTAGATACTGACTAGTAGGTCTCAATCGCAGGGATGGCGTCGCCTCCCGTTGCGAGTGGCTATTCTACTACTTATATACTGTAAAGAAAGGTACAAAGCGACGCAAACAGCTACACTAGTGGGGTATTTTCGGTACGGATTTCTTGGCTAAGCCCGAAATATCGCGCATAAACACGCAATAGTCGGTCTAGAAATTGCTATTGGACGACTAGTGAGCCACGGAGCTCAGCTAACGGGTTAATCTCGCGTTCTTTGACCCAGCAACGCGCCACTAGTGCCGGAGATGAACGACTAGCCACATCCTCGTGCTCGCAACCGTAGTCGGCCGTGATCGAAAGCGCAGCCGGGCTATACTAGTGCCGATCGTAATAGATCTGATCGCACTAGTCGGATCTGAGCGTAACGTTAATCCGTTGCTATTTCATTTCTAAGTCCTGCTTCGAGATTGCTGCGTGACTAGTTAACCTGACTTAGGCGTTTATGCCCCGATCGGTCTACTAGTGACTGAACTTCACGAGATCTGGGTATTCTGCTCCTTGTTTGGTGCGCTAGTAGCGTTACTCGTCCACTAGTGGTCTTATATTAATTATTCCAGCTAGCCTTCAAGTTACTAGTACGGCCGGCTGGTAGATTTGACCCACTAGTGGTATCGCATCTAAGTCCTGGCTTCACTAGTCGCATACTGCTGTAACTATCAGCTCGAAGCCTCAGCTATAGTCCTTTTACTATCACTAGTACAGGATAGATATGCAATTGTATTGTTACAAAATCGCAAAATCTAGGTGTGAACGCGTAGACGGCGTATCATCTCCCCCACACTGAAATAGTGACTGTCCTCAGTCACCTAAGTCCACTTTTGTACTTAGCAGTGTGTCCCACTAGTGGCCCGTTACTATTCCTTCGAGGTCACAGGTCTCGATCACGTCTTTTAGTCACTAAGTCCGTTCGGCACTTAGCCATCAATGATCATCAAATTCACTTAATGATTTTCAGATTCATGTGCGACCGCGCAAATCTTACTTTACTAGGACTATTTCTCATTTCTATTCAATCGTACTTATTGCATGCGTGAGCTACTAGTGTGATCGGGGAAGGAGCTAGCCGCACGGCTGGTACAGCTGTTTCAAGCTCAGCTTGGAAATTGTATTGAATCAAACCTAAGTCCGACTTCTATAAAATTTCACCTGTATTTCTCCCTTCTCATCGACTATTCTGCTTCTGCTATCGCTAGTAACTCGTTTCTCTTACTGATGAAGTTCGACGACTTTGCTGCGGGGGTCGACCGGCTCCGTCCGCTTCTGAATCCCGACAAGCGTGGTCAAATTCGATCCCAAGAAGTCGCTCGGTACTTGAAGAAGAGCACCCCCTTCCTGGTAAGCGGTTCCTTTACTATTGCCGTCGCGTCTCGTTTAACATTTCTGTTTGCCACTTTTTAGACTCAACTCCTAACGTTTTCTCGTGAGGACAAGGCGCATCCTGCTGCTTTGTTCGCTCGCAACCTGCTGTACACCTGCGAGGCCATCGTTACCGAGCTCCCGGCAAACCTGCAAGATGCCAGCTTCCACAACTGGGAACTTTGGATGAGCGAGCGGTCTGGGGTGCATACTAGTTCAGTTCTTGGTTTTTCTGTACTGATTCTCTTGTATAGTGCACCAAGATCGGGGAAGGCACTCCTCTGCCTGCCATATTCTTATCTGTTTTACCACAGCCAAAGGGCCGTAAGCGTCCAGTTTCACCGGTCGACGACTCAGGAGACAAGGACGCCTCCGGCGACGATGACGACGAAGCAGAGGGCGACGCTACTAGTGGGGACGATGAGACTGACGATGACAGCGATGAGGAATCGGACGCGTCCGAGGAGGAGACTCTTCCCAAGGTTCGTCGTTAATTCCTTTTGTACTTCGATTCATCCATTTACCCTTTTCTACAGCGTACCGGTGGTAAAGGCGCTCCTAAACCAAAGGCTCAGTTGCCTGGCCAAGCTGCTTCCACTCGTGGCACTATTTCTCAAGTAAGAACTCTTGTTTTCTTTAATGCTATCTGCTTAAACGACCGCTTTCGTTAGGCTAAAGGTGCTGTTAAAACCCAAAAGCAGAAGGCGTCGTCGCCTAAGAAGAAGTTCACCACCCCAAAGGGACCCGAGATCGGTCTCTCGATTACCGTACCGGCCGGTCCTCCGAAGAAAACTGCTAAAACCCAGCCTGGTTCAGTAAAGGACGAACCCGTTCCTAGTAAGTCTTCTCTATTCGCATTCTAGTGCTTTCTTACTGACTACTTGACTAGTGGCTAGTAGCTCCCGTGACACCCGAGCGTCGCAGCGTTCCAAGGGCAAAGGGGAGGAGAAGCCTGTGGCTTCTTCATCCAAGACCGGGGCTCCGACTACGGTGACGATCAAAAACAAGAAGCACTTGGCCTTCGGCAGTAAGTTTTCTGTCCATTCTTTTTCTTTTCTTTTACTAACTAGTGGGTATTCAGCACATAAGTACGGCAGGGAAGCCCCCATCCCCGTTAAGGATGAGGAGATCGGAGCTATTACCCAAGCGTCGACTGTGGTGCGTATTTTTCTCTTTTACTGTGCCGGCTTATTCATTTTACCAGCCTCAGTATGGGTGCGCCCAATGTTCCTCCAGCATCCAAAACCAGGCCTGCGTCTTCCTAGGGTGGGGCAAACGCTGCAACAATTGTGAAGCGGCTACCAAGAGCCTCTGCTCTTACCGTGCCGAGCCCGTTCAGCGCTATCATGCTCGCAAGGAGCTGGCCAAGTTCGTTGAGGCAACGCCCGATAGTACGTGCTCTTTCTTTTGTTCTCATTCTAGAACTTAAAATTTCTTTCAAAGATGTTCGTACTTCCATTGCTCGTACCAGTACCGCCCTCCAAGTCTTCGAAACTTGCGCCAATGCCACCGCCCAGGCGGCTCAGCAGTATCGCGCTTCCTTGGAGGAGACTCTCACGATCTGTCAAGATGCTGCCGCCAACGAAGGGAGTAACGCTCTTCTAGGAATCGTCTTTGAGAGCCTGGACTTTGAAGAACAACTCCGCGTCGCCCTTGTCAAGCTTGACAGGCACTCTTCTGCCCCTTTGACTAGTACGTTTTCTATTTGATTATGCTGATGGGCTTGTCTGTACTGAAATTCTTATGCTATTCAGCCACCGGGACGTCCTCTTTTGATCAGATCGTCGCTCAAGCCCTCAGCAAGCCTCCCTTGAGGACCGACTCGCCTTCCCTTCCTGTCGTCGAGGGTTCCGCTGTCATCGCTACTCCGGCTCGATCTCGAGAGGTTAGCGTGGCTCCCAAGGACGACTCTGATGACGAGCTTGGTGCTCTCGTGAATCCGACTACGAGCTCTCCCGTTCGTCCACCTATCGAGTCGTTGAAGGATGCTTGAGCTGCTGGCCATGGACTTTTTTACTTCGAACATTTTACAATAGCTTTTCTGTACGCGCCCTCAGGGCATATGTTTACTTTCTGTAGTGCCAAAGTGTGGATATAGCACTTAAAATATTCAATGATTTTCGCACGTCCCATCCTCTCTTGTGTGATGTGAGGTCTGTGTTTCAAGAATCCATCTAAGTCTTCATTCATGGGGTACTAGCGTGATTTTCGCTTATCTGCGCAATGTGGGGTAGGGAGCACTCAGAGTGCCGCTTAGATGCCTGTCATCCGCATTCGGCTAGAAATTGATGATGCGATCATTCTTCCTTCCAGATTGCGTACTAGTTCCTCTAATGCTAGTGAGGTTTCCGAGTTAGCCATGCAGGTTTCCACCCTTTTGAGGTACACTAGTGACTCGTTAAGTGTGACTAGTGGACTTTCTCAAAACGTAAGTCCACTAGTGACTTAGGATTTTCACTAGTGTCCGATCACGGTGCACTATTGACAACCGATTGGATATTGTGGCTGGTTTCACCATCACTAGTTGTTTCGATTCGACTTGGGTATTCTTTCAAACAGTTGGATATTGCGTGAGCGGCGTCGCTCGTGGCCTAGTCTTTAGTAATTTCTTATTGAAATTTCTCGGAAATTTTTGCGAAATTTTTGCGAGATTTTGACTAAGTCTAAGAGCACGGTCCTCCCCCACACTATAAATTCAACGTCCCCGTTGACTAGTCGTTTCATCGTCTTACTAGTAGACTTCTTTTCGTGACTAGCCTCATCACTCCAAAACTCTTCAAACTATTCTTCCAAAATATTTTCATAAAATCGTCACTAGCCATGTCCAATCCTACCGACGTCGCTGTCCTTGTTGCTCGTGCTAATGAGGCTATTCAAGCCGCCGATACTTTGTGGGAACACAAAGTTGAGCTGGAGACGCTTGTCAAACAGTGTAAGGCTGTTTGCGCTATCGGGGTATGTGGACTAGTGATTCAATTTTCGATCTTCGACTGACTAGTGATCCAGGCAGAGCTAGTGGAGAAGCATCGTGCTTCGGTCATTGGCAATGCCAAGAACGAAGACGTGGTTTTTCGTATCAAGCAGGTCTTCGAACGAATTCAGTCAGACCACTCCACCGTTCCAACATTCAAGGATTACCATACCATTCGTACTTTCACCGGAACCATCCATAGTGAGCGTGACAAGCGGGCAGCGGCTGTTGCGGCTGCTATTGCAGTCGTTACCACTCCTGCTGAGTCGACTCCCACCAAAACTACGGTCACTAGTGGCAAGCCTAAGGCTTCCAAAGCGGTGAGTACTTCACTAGTCATTGTTTCTTTCTATTCTTAACCGACTATTTTGCTTTCTAGCCTGCCAAACGAAGTCGCCGCCTCGCTAAGTCGAGAGCCATCATCGAGGACTCGTCCGATGAAGAAGCTAGCGTCGTCGCAGCCACTGAGGAGGACACGGTCATGGGTAACCCTGATGCTTCCAGTGCGCCACCGGAAACTGACCCGGTATTGATTCCTTCAGCTGCCATTCGTCGCAAGGCTGATACCGTCATTTCGCGCTTTGAACAGATGAATATCGACGAGGATGTCGATGTCATTGTCAATCGCGATCCGACTGCCGGTAACATCGTCGAAGGCCATAAGGTTCCACTTCCCAAGTTCCTCAAGAACAAGAAAGCTGCTCAGGCTGCTCAGGTTCGTTTACTAGTCGGTTTTCTTCTTCACTAGTCTAAAAGGTTTTCTTTCAGAGGGAAAAGGAGAAGGCAGAGCGACGTGCCGAGGCGATTCAGGTGACTTTCTATCCACTAGTATTCGATCTCGACTCACTTTCACACATTTACCAGGCCGCTGAAGCGACTATTGCCAAAGGGAAGGCTATCGAGGCCGCTAACCAAGCCAGGAAGCGTCCTCGCGCCTCTGCTGACCATGCTTTCAAGGATTCCCCTTACACTATTGCTGGTATGTGCTTACTAGTGGGTTATGCGACGCCCTATTCACCTTCTTTCTTTTACTAGCGGCTGACTTAGCTATCAACAACGAGGCTAGTCAGAGTACTGTCGACGCTGCGGCTTCACTAGTCGTTGCTGGGGATCATATCAACCCTTCCGAAAGCGTCTTGCGCTCTAGGGAGGCTGATCTTCGCAACGATGTGATTGCCACCACACACAAAATCGAGTACCTGTTGAAATACAGGGAGTTTGTGGTTGCTCACCATGGCCAAGTCGTCAAGCAGCTCGAGAGCCGCCTTCCTGTAGCTATGGAGGCCGATTCCTCTGCTCCAGTTGCTTCTGGCTCCAAGCTTTACTAGTACTAGTCGCTCTGGAACCTTACTAGTCACCGCATATATCAATTTTCTATTACTAGTCTGTCGTTTTTCGTGATTTCCAACTGCCTAGATACAGTATCTAGCTTACACCGTCGTTACTCAGCAATATACAGTGTTTTTAACCGTCTCCGATCGCAGTTTTCGAGCTTCTGAGTCGACTAGTGATGGGGACTTCGTCGTCTTCATCACTATTGCTATCATTATCATTAGGCTGAGGGTATCCCTCCGCTTCTGAAGCTGAATCGTCGCTGTCAGACTCACTAGTGTCGCTCTGCTGCAGTCTAACTCGGTCTACACCATACAGTTTCTTGCCTAAGGTCCGGTAGTGGTATTCTGTTGGGACAGACTCATCACTATCCACCAACTCTTTAAGAGTTTGGGGACTTACATCGATTAAATCATGAATTTTCTTGGGTAACTCGACACTATGCCTCGCATGGTATGGGATTACTCTAAACTGAGCGACTGTGCCGCCCACTATTGAACCATCCAACTCTGCTAAGACATAGGAACCACCTTTAGTCCTTCTTATGACGACCAGTGGCCCCAAGTACCTTGGCTCCATCTTGCTATCGAGACTATCCTCGACTCGCGTGTTTCGCATGAGCACTAGTCGACCTGGTTTGAAGTCGTAGTCCACTATAGTGGCCTTGTGCTCGCGTTGGTAGCGTAGTACTGTATCGAGTTTATTCTTGCTCACTTTCTGTCGCATTTCCATTACATGTTGCGCATGCTTGGCTAGTGCTTTCGCTCGTAGGCCTATAAGGTCTGCGGTACTCAAGATTCCACTCGGAGGCTTGACTAGCCAAGTCGCTTCTACTACATCAAGCGGTACTATTGGATGTGCGCCTAGTGCCATGAAATATGGTGAACAACCGGTACCACGCTTAATAGTGATGCGGTCAGCCCATAATACATGCGGTAGGAAGTAAAACCACTTCCTTGAGTTGCCACTAGTCGCCTTGAATAGCGCCTGACGAAGGTCCCAATGACCCCTTTCAATTTTTCCATTTGCTTGCGAGTTGTAAGGAGTGATCCTTATGCCAGTAATGCCGTACTTATCCTTTAGCCACTGTATAACAGCGACCCAAGGTCCTCCATTATCAGTTACTATTTCGTAGGGACAGCCCCACCTGCATATCACATCCTCAAAGAACCAAATCGCAATTGCTTTAGCGTTTTCATTCTGTAATGCCCTAGCTTCTGGCCAAGACGATAACGAGTCGCGCGCGTGAACTATATACTTGCACTTGTTAGATGCCGGGGACATGATCATAGTGTCGCAATGTACCTTCTGGAATAGCGACGGCGTCTGAGTGACAGAGGGTGGAATACGAAGCATGGTCTTCTGTCGAACTTGGCATAAATGACAAGACTTGACATACCAACTGACATCTCGTTCCAACTCTGGCCACCAGAACCGTTGATCCAATAGTGACTTAGTCGCGTAAAAGCCTCGATGTCCTAACGAGTCGTGTGCCGATCTCATCATATACATTCGATGCTCTTTATCCACTACTAGTCGATGATCTCCTTCGGTACTGCGCCTGTATAACCGTCCTTCCTTATCCAAGAAGAAGTTCCGACAGTACTGCTTGAAAGTCAAGTACTGTTTGTCGTTAAGTCCCTCTGGACGGTATCTAACGTTCCTCAACCAAGTTCGGACATGCGGTAATCGTTCATCCTGTGCTAGTCCACTACTAGTCCGTTGTTTCTCTGGATAGTCCTCCCTTTTGTTAGGATCGAACTTATACTCGAGATCTGGGATGAGTGGAGTCGCTTTCAAGAACTGGCATATCGTCTCGTCAGTGTTTTCCTGTGCTAAGTATAGGTCTCTTAATTCTTGTTCACGAGAGCGTGCATCTTCCAATTCTACAGTGAAATCGTCGATACTAGTGGCTAGTGTGTACATATAACCACCTCGACTATCAATTTCGTTCTTAAACTCGTCAATCTCCTTTGGTAGCGTACTAGTCCCTTCTGCAACTTCAAATTTCAAGGGTCCATGATCCTCAATCTCGTAATCCTTTAAGTCAGGATGTATTTCGTCTCCAGGTTGCGGATCTCGCCTTGATAGTCCGTCTGCAGGGAAAGTACTACCTTTCACATGACGAAGAGTGAAATGAAACATTAGAATGTCTTCTATCCATCGATTGATAGTGGCATTCGGTCCCATTCCAGGGTTGCTTAGCATACCCTTGATGTACTGTGCGTCGGTTTCAACTACTAAGTTGCGAATTCCAATGAGCCAGTATTGACAAGCCTTTAGTGCTCGCAATAGTCCATATAACTCGCGCTTAGGTTGCGAAAACCGTGCTTCTCTTTCGTTCATAGTGATCGAGCCAAAGCGCACATAATAGCGCTTGGTAGGATCCTTCTCATCGACTTGATAGATGTAGAATCCAACAGCTTTGTATGACGTATCAACGCATAGACCCACCTCCGCTTTACTAGTGAGGTCAATTGGTCGAATAGCAGGACTAGTCATGACTGCTTCTTTGAGCTTGTTCATGGCTCGCTGCTGTTCAACGTCCCACTCGAAGGGTACATTGAGTCGCGTCAACTTGACTAGTGGTTCCGCTATCTTCGAATAGTCCTTTATAAACTTTCTGCAGACTCCACAAGTGCCTAAGAAGGCTCGTACATCCGTGAGATGCTGACAAGGACCCCAACGACTGATGACTCCAGCTCTATCAGGTTCAATTTTTCTTCCTTCATACGTGCATAAGTGACCAACCACCGTCATTTCCTCAACACACAAGAACGTCTTAGGTCCAGAGAAAGTTCCTCCGCAATATTTCATCCGTTGAACCACTCAATTCATGTTCTGCATATGTTCCCATACAAAACGACGAATCCCAGGATTCTCTGAAATAGTCTCAAAGCCCCCATCCTCAGTTTCATAATGAGTTTTGGGCCCTCGTACAGGTACATCATCGATATAAGGACGAGTGACATGCGGAATTTCTTCTCTTAGGATATGCGTTACATCTTCATGGAATATTGGTACTGAATTCGTCCAACCCATTGGTAATTTCACTAGTCGCATTGAACCGAACGGGGTTTGGAACGTAGTATAGTCTCTGGATCCAACGGCAATATCCCGCTCGTCATATCCAACGTATAAGTCCAAACACCCTCCACACGCTCTTCCTGCAAAATGCTCGGATAGTTCGTCTGTGGCCGGCGGAATCCCAGAATGCGCGATAGTCACGGCATTCAGCGGTTCCAAGCTATGCACTAGTCGAAGACTTTTACCGTCTTTCTTAATTACACAGAACCACCTTGAACGGTACGAAGAATTAGACGGCTCGTAGACACCAGCGTCGATCTTGGATTTAATAATCCGACAGACTTCTTCATAGATTCCAGGTGGGATGGGGATATTCTTCAAAACCCATGGAGTGTGCGGTACTATAGGAATATCTATTGGCGGGAAGAAGTCCTCTCGGAAATGCCCACTCTCAGTATCGTCCCAAGCAAAGGCTTGTTCTTGGATAGTCATGAAATGATGCATTAGCTTGCGCTCTTCTGGCCATAGAAATCCTTCTGGGTGGTTTTCGTCAATTTTCGCTTTTCTTTCCGAGGTATAGCGCCCAGTAGGTACGTATTCTGGCGGACTAGTATTCAATAGTGGGATGTCTTTGAGGGGATCACCCTTAATATCTCTCACTATTCGAAACTTGTCTGGCAGATCGCCTAATAGTGGCTTTACCTTCAATGCTACAGGTTTATATTTCTTACTAGCGAGCACTGCGACTGGTTTAAAGTCAGGGCTCTTCATGCGCGCACCAAGGTGCTCGAAACCAGGGACTAGTACCGTCTTTTTCTTCTTCGGCTTACTAGTCATTGGTTTCGCACGCAAGTTATCAACTAGTACATTATAAACTGGGATTTCATTATCATCTAGTAACGGAGAGCCATCACTAGTGTGCTCGCACACATGATATTGCATTTTGTAGCCTTCAGGAACTACCTTCCCTTGGAAGTAAGAGTTCAATAGTCCGTTGGCCTGTTCATCTCGTAAAAGGTTTTCTTCACTAGTCATCGAAGCCATGAGAAAGCTGTCGCGTAGTTCTTTTTCTGAGAAGCTAGCGCCTTCTTTCGGTTGCATATAGCCTTCGATTTCAAAGTTACCATCACTAGTCTGCACGATTTGCAGGGCTAACTCTCCTTGATCGTTCATCAATTCATTGAGTTCAAATGAAAACCCTCTTCCGTAGTCTTAGGAGCAGCTTTCGCGACTCGAGGAGGTCCACCCCTCAAGAAGGTTGGAATAGTGCACCTCCGACTAGTGTTCGGATCCGTGATGGTAATGATTTGACCACCGTCCGCTTGATTCCTAATTACACTCTCGGTAAGGACATCAAATGGTCTGCCTAGTAGTACTTTATATGCAGGACTAGCGATAATATGCACTTGCAAGTACACGGTAATATCGTTAAAGAGGAAAGGGACATTCCTTGCTAGTCCTAAGGTTTTCTCGAGTTGACCGTTCGCGCTCTGCATATGAATAGTAATGTCAGGGTCCCAAGCTACTCCTAGCTTGGTTGCGATTGCACTAGCCATCGATACTATTTGCGAGCCTCCGTCAACTACGCTTTCTTCTTCGCCTGCGCCATTGATAACTGGATACACAGCTCGCAGACTAGCCGAGTCTTTCGCGACTATTACCTGCTTAGGCTTTTCTCCTGGCGCTAGTGAGTCGAGATACTGAAGATATGGGTCGGCCATAATTAAAGATCCAGCGGGTATCAAACCAATATTGAATTGAGCCGCCATAAACGTCGCAGATGGCAAGTCACGGATGTCGATCGCGTCTGACTCCAAGGACAAGTCCTTACTAGTCGCGTCTTCTTCATCATTAGTCTCACTAAATGGCAAGGGGTCAGACTCAGGTTGAGTCTCCCCCGCACTATACATCTGTTCTGTCGCTGGCTGCGTCGAAATTCGTTTCTTAGCCATCAACTTTGCTATCTCTTTTCTTAATGGTTCGGATAAATCCATTAATTCTTCGGTATTCAAGACTATAGGCGTTTTCAATACTTTAGACGCGACATCCTGCACTCTACCCTCCTTATGGATGGGTGCCGTATGCTTATAGGCTGGTGCTTTGGATTCGTCGAATCTAACTTGGGTTTTCTTTTTGTTTGCGCTATCTGAGGGAAGAGGCGCGAAACTTACACTCGGAACTTTCCTAAAAGGTAGTTCTCGACGTGGGGCCCCATCCTCATCATCACTAGCGTCTTCTACAGTAACCGGTTTCTTACTAGTGGGTCGAGTGGTGGGAATCTCCACTACGACTTTCTTACTAGTAGGTACTCGCGGTACCGGTTCTTCTTTCTCAGATTCATCAGATTCATCAGACAATGGTTGAGTTACTTTCTTCACGTATTTCTTCGGTTCAGTTCCCTTGGGTCGGTTTTTGAAATGGTCCTCCGGCTGTTTATGGGGAATAGTCATAGGGATCGACATATTCTTCCCCGTAGCCTTCATCAGACCCTTTCGAAACCCTGCTGGGATGCATCACCACCGCTAGCGCGTGTGGCAGCGTACTGACCTTCAAAGTTTTGGTTACTAGTCGCGTTCTGATTACCAGTCTGGCTGAATAGTGACCTCATTTGATTCAAAAACACGTTAGGATCAAACGGTTGATTCATTGGCTGACTACTAGTAGATGGTACAGGTGCTTGCAACAACTGAGGCTGGAGCGCAGGTTGAACAGGCGTCGGCACACGAGCACTAGTCTGCCAATATTGCAGATCTTGACGAAGTTTATCAATGACTTCGTCCCTAGCATCTCGCGGCTTATTCGCGTACAGAGAAGCGTTATCAGGCAGGCTGATATTGAATACTCCAGCCGGTCCACTAACATCTTCCCAGAACATCTGTTCCTGCCTTTGCTCAGCGTAGCTAGCATACGATCCATTGGACAGAGGTGCGCTGGTTCGCGCGGAATTGGCGTACCATCGGCCATCATGAACTTGCGATCGACGAGCTTCAACAATCCTTCCGCTACGTGCTTCTGTACATTCTGGCAATCTCTTACGAAATGACCAGGTTTCCAGTCGTACCAGCAATTATCGGATGGTCCTGCTCCCGAATGCTCATTCTGCGGTCGCGGGTGCCTAAACGAGGAGTTATTTCCACCTTGTTGAAAGGCTCTCAAGATTTGCTCTTGACGCTCCTTCGCCTGCTTCTCGCCCACGTCAATGCGATCGAGTAAAGTAGCGACTTGCTGCTTTACTTCTTTCAAATTCTGCCTTGATTCCAGAACCACTAGTGGCTCCGGCTGATGAAATGCTTTCACTAGTCGCCGACAGAAAGTAACTAGTAGAGCTGTTAAGAGCAATATCATCGGCTTCTGCAACAACCTCGTCAAGGGTGTGCATGTCTTCCCGTCTCTTGACAGGTGGTGCGACGACAGGTGCAGCAGCAGCACAGCAGCG
>JAIWYQ010000048.1:0-29073 GCA_022818035.1 Armillaria solidipes
CTGTGGAGATCGGCGAAAAGATTACCGATCTTTACCGTCGGTCGTTCATAAGGCGGACCTCCGCTACGGCAATTCTTTCTGTGCCTATTGCTCGGGCACTCCTAGTCATCCGGCGCATACTTGTCCAGCTCGTTCTGCCAGGGTACGTTTTCTCCTTTGAAATCTCGTCTGTTCTTGTATTAACGTGATTTTCTAGGCTGTACGTCCTTGTGGTCCTTGTATGCGCGAGGGGACGAGTGTTACTTCGCGGGGTTGTCTTCCGAGTGTCAAGCCTGTCACAAGTCACTTCTACGGCAATGCGTTGGTGGAGTCCCTGATCGGCAGATCCTGTTGATGCCCTTCGAGGATGCGCATCCCGAGGATGACGAACATATCCTGGGGATCATTGACGAGTTGATCGACCTTGACCCATATGGGACTAGTAAGTTCCGTTATTCGTACTGTTCGAACTGCGTTTACTAATTCCAATTAACTTTGTAGAACCGCCGGCCGATATTCCAAGCGATCCTCGCACCGAGGAGATCGTCGACAATGCCATGAAATATGTCGGCACCAACTTTGGTCAATTTCCTTTCCGCGGTTACGAATCCATCGAGTCTTTGGTTCATACGAAGGAAGCTTTCTTCCAACGTCTCGAGTCCAACACGCGCGATCTCTACTTGGACCTGAAGATGCGCCATGTCCTGGTTCAGCATTACCGTCTTGTCACGGCCAAACTTGATGAGGCTCGCGTACAGGCGGAGGCTGAGGCCAATACTGCGGCGAAGATGAGGAACGACCATCACGCGTCTTCTTCTTCCCACAATAATCACGGTCATGGGTGGAATAGGAAGCATCAGCGCAACTCTCGTGGCTATGGTAGGAAGCAGAACCGGGCTCAGGACAAGGGCAGGGGCAAGAAGGACGACTGCAAAGGCAAAGGTAAGAACCATGCCGCTGCTCATCTCAAAAAATGCCCTGGTTGGGCTTGCGAGCACAAGGACTGCGACTATTACCAGGAGCCTGAAGATGCCGTGCAGGGTCCTTGCGACTGCGGTGGTTGGGGCAATTGCGATCTTCCCGCTTGTACTTTTAACAAAGGTAGTTGGGAACAGACTGACGAGGACGTCAACCAGTACCAGGGCAACGACAATGGCTACGGCAGTTACAGCGGCGGCTGGGGCAATGCCTCTGGTTCCAAGGCGTCGGGCTCCAAGCGCGGTCGTCGCCACTACTAGAGTTGCCGTGGTCTTCGAGGTGGTTATATTCAATTCGTACGGACATTTGCGCAGGGTATATGTTGAATGAGTGTCGGGGGACCGGTATGGATATACCGGTCAGAATTTAGCTATGAACGAATGTGTAGGGGCTCCAAAATGGAGTCCAATTATTTATAGAAAAGTTTTTGGTTCTGCCAACGTCTCGAGTGAAACTAAGCAAGTTCTGCTTCATTATGCGCTCCCTCTTGGTCTGGAAGTTCGTCGAGCGTGCCATCATCAGTTGACGCGAAGAGATCATTGATCCGCTCGGGTGGTACGTCAATGATCGCATTGATGTCCGGTACGTCAATTTTCTTTCTGGCGAAGTACGGCACCAATCTAAATGCGGCAACTGGTCTTGCGAAGGTCGAACCGTCTAATTCGCAAAGGAGATATGCGCCGCCTTTATTTCTCCCCAAGATCACTAAGGGGCCCAAATATCTGGCGCGCATTTTGCGGTTTAGAGCTTTCTCTATCTGCGTGTTACGCATCAAAACCAAATCTCCCTTCTGGAAATTGAAGTCTCTAATAGAGTACGCGTGGTCTTTTTCGAATTTAACTGCGGCATTTCGTCTGGCTTCGTAGACTTTAGACTTCAAGCGCTCGAGATCTTGAGAACGTTTTTGAAGACTAATGGCTCGACGTGCAATTAATGACGTGGTACTGATGATATTATCTGGCGGCGGCATCAACCAAGTAGATTCGACTATATCCATTGGGAGAAGGGGTTCCGTCCCGGTTGCGGCAAAATACGGTGAACAACCCATGCGCTTTCTGATCGTTACTCGGTCCGCCCAAAATACGGAATAGGCGTTTTGACTCCACTTCTTTTGATCACCATCAGACGCCTTAAACAATCCTTGACGGACGTCAAAATGAGGTCTTTCGGCAATCCCATTGGCTCTGGAGTTATAACCGGATATGCGGATGTGATTGATGTGGTATTTCTTGCTCAAATAATTAATTGCGGCAACAAAGGCGGATCCGTTGTCGGTAACGATCTCGACTAAGGATCCCCATCGGCATAGAATATCCTCGAAAATCCATTCTCCTAAGGTTCGTGCTGTTTCTTTGCGCAAGCAACGGAATTCAGGGTAATGACTGAGTGAACATCTGCCTTGGACGATGTAACGGTATTGTCCTGAGACAGGCATGATCATCGTGTCCATGTACATCTTGGAAAATAATGGAGCGGGAAGAGCGACGGTAGGCGGGATATAGATTTGTCGGGTTTGACGGATTTGGCATAGATGACACGTCCTTACGAACCAGGCTATGTCATACTTCATATCCGGCCACCAATATCGATCTTTAATTAACGCATGCGTTGCATAAAAACCCTTGTGAGCAACGTCATCGTGACAAGACGTCATCACTTGTATGCGACGTTCGGGGAACAATACGAGCTGATGCTTCCCATCTACGTTTTTGCGCCATAGCTTTCCTTGTCTCTCGAAGAAATGAACGGCATATTTCATGAACTTTGCGTATGCGTTATCGTCGAATCCTGGAGGTCTTTTGAGATGGAGATGCCACGGTAATAAGTGCATTAACCGTTCATCTAGACGTTTTTGCTTTGTTGTACGAGGAACTGTCGAGTAAGGAATGGTTTCCGTGGTTTCTTCGGTAATGTCTTGCTGTAGAACTTGAATCAACTTGATTGGTGAATTAACCGTAGGTGAAGTCGAATTAATAAAATGCATAAGCCCGTAATGAGTGTGTAAGAAGTCTTCCATGCCGTCTTCGGGCGGGGGAGGGTCTCCTAGTTGGGTGGGCGTCGCGATAATCCATCTGGACCATGCTTGGAGCCTGGTACATGGACTAGAACGAAATGAAAAGATAGAATGCCGATAATCCATCGGTTAACTGCTGCTGAAGGTGCGATATCAGGGTTCTTGAGCATTCCCTTGATAGCACTCGCGTCTACTTCAACAATAAACGTCGGAAGGCCAATAAGATAGATTTTGCAATCTCCTAGCGCGCGGTAAAGTCCAAATATCTCCTTCTTGGCTTGAGAATATCCGCACTCGCGTTCATTAAGAGTGATTGAACCGAATCTGGCGAAATATCGAATCTTCGGATCGACAGGGTCGCACTGTGCAAGATAATAGCCGACTGCGGCAGGCCCTGTGTCAACGGCAAGTATGACAGCTCCGGTTGACGTGTAACTGAGAGGCCTTAACGCAGGACTGTCCTTGACTGCGTCTTTAAGATCTTCTTGTGCGGCAATCTCTACTGCTTCGAACTTGAATGGTACGTCTTTTCTGAATAATTTGGTGATGGGTAAGGCTCGGGTTGCGAAATTGTCGATGAATATCCAACGGTACCAATGAAGGCACGCGCGTCAGAGACGTCAATACAAGGTCCCCATCGTAATATTGAAGCGACAATACTTTCGAGAGGAAGTCGGCCAGAATACGTGCATCTATGACCTAGCACGGTAATTTCGGCGCAACAAAGGTAGGCTTTCTTGCCTGAAAACGTGCCCCCACAGTATTTCATGCGCTGGACGATTCTATTTAGGTTTTGGAAGTGTTCCCAAACGAATCGCCTAATGCCGTGATTGAGAGGGATAGTCTCGTAGCCTCCTATGATTTCGTAGCGAGTCTCTGGTCCTCGAACTGGGACGTCATCGATGTAAGGAATGGTAAAATCAGGAATTTCGGGTTGTAGAATGAACGTAACGTCGTCGTGGAATATTGGTACGGAATTGGTCCAACCCATGGGTAAGGTAACGAGTCGGAGGGCTCCATAGGGTGTCTGAAAGGTGGTAAGGTCGCGAGACGACTCTGCTAGTAGACGTTCATCGTATCCAACGAATAAATCTAGAGTAGCGCCGCATGCACGACCTGCGAAATGTTCTGCGAGAGGATCTGTTGTCGGTGGTAATCCGGAATGAGCAATAGTAACTTCGTTCAACGGTTCTAGACTGTGAACTATACGAAGACTTTTGCCATCTTTCTTTAAAACCGTAAACCATCTCGAGCGATAGGAAGAATTAGAAGGTTCATAAACGCCTGCGTCAATCTTTGTCTTGATCATACGGCAAACTTCTGCGTAAATGCCTGGTGGAATAGGAATATTTCGTAGAACCCAAGGGGTGTGTTCGACGACTGGAATATCGACTGGAGGGAAGAAATCTTTACGAAAACTGCCTCGTTCTGAGTCCTCCCATGCGAATGCTTTCTCCTGAACCGTCATGAAGTGATGCATAAGCTTCATTTCTTCTGGCCAAAGAAAACCATCGTTATGGATGGAGTCAATATACTCCTTGCGTTCTTGGGTATAGCGTTCGGTAGGAATGAAAGGGGGTGGTGTTGGAGATAACGTAGGTATATCGGCTAATGGATCTCCTCGAATATTACGAATGATACGGAATTTATCAGGCAAGGTTGCAAGCACAGGCTTTGTTTTTAACGCGACTGGCTTGTACTTCTTGCCTGCAAAAACCGAGACTTTCTTAGAGAACCATGGCTCGTAGGATTGATCTCCAATAATATTAGAACCGTATAGACGATACATATAATCTCGGGGCTGGGAAACGGAACGGAAATCTGATAAATCTTGTGGAATCTGGGTTGGAACGGAATATAACGGTAACAATTGTTCGCGATCGGTTGGTAAAGGGAATTCGGCATATGGGGTGGAACTGTACACGGTTTCGGTCGACCATAGTGATTGTGTAAACGTAGTGGGTTGGATAGGGAATTTATTAGGGTCGCACGCCGATAAATATTGGGTTGAAGCTTTTTCTGAGTCAAATTCAGTCTGAGAGGCCGCGTAGGCAATAATTTTAGGTTCTTGATTCGCGTCTAATTCAATGACGAGGGCGATCTCCTCTATATCATTTTCGGGTTCTTCTAGTCAATTTTCCCAAGAAAATGGGACGTGGTTAAGGATACGGGGACGACCACGAGGAATCGTCGGGATGGTCGCGGTTTTGCCGGTGTTCGGATCATGGATGGTAATGGTCTGATTCTCATCAGCATAATTGCGCACGATGCTCTGAGTTAACGTGTCGAAAGGTCTGCCGAGGAGAATATCATACGCTGATTGCCGAATAACGTGAACTTGGAGGTAAAGCGTGATATCTCCAAACAAAAACGCGACATTTCGTGCTAGACCCAAGGAATAATTCGTGGTGCCATTCGCCGACTGCATTTCCAAAATGACCGTAGGATCATAAATTAACCCCAAGCGTAGGCACACGGCTTCTGACATGGAGATCACTTGTGATCCGGGATCAATGATGCACTCGACTTTGAGCTGATGATCCACTACTGGAACGATGGATCTTAATGAAATGGAATCCGCTGCGCACTTCAAGGGTCCGATCTTCTCCCCTTTCTTGATGCGAGCTTCGTATGGGTCTGGGACGACTGACGATCCTTCAGGAGGCTCTTGTCGAGGACGGTTACTGCTGGTCTGCTCGAAGGTCTGAACGAAACCGGTCGGCATACTGTATAAAAGAGTGGAAGTTTTGCCGTCCTCATCGTTCTCTGGCGATTTTACCGTGATTTCAACGGTTTCGGGTCCGGTAAACGGTAAAGCTACCTCCTTTTGGAACTGTTCCACGGTGTTTGGCACTTTGCGCTTCGTGTTATCCTCCTTAATCATTTCCCTGATTGCTGGTGATAAGGAATATAACTCTTGATGCGACAACGTGATCGTGGAGTCAAGCGCACGCTCGTAGACTTCTCGCGCAACATGAGAGCCTTCTATCGGCGCCCGTGTCCTATAAGCAGGTTCATTGTCTTTAGGACGCTTGCGGATATCTGGCTTGGCACCCGCGTTACGAACTGCTGGCGGTGCGTAATTGGCTGGTCTTGCTGCGGCAAATGGATGAATATCTTCGGGGATGAGCTGTGGTACACGTTCTTTGGCTGGCGCAGGCTCGGGCACTGCCGCTACGGATTTGGATTGATCGTGTCGCGGAGTGACAGGTGGTGCGTAAGACGGAAATTTGGAAGTAATGTCTTTGCCATTATCGTGAACTATAGTCTTTGCTTTCTCGAATTGACGTGGTGCGTAAGACTCTATAACGGCTGCGGCAATATCGTCGTCTTTCTTCGTTTGAGGGGTACAGAAATATCTTCTTCGTCGTCAGAATCTTCAACTAGACCGGGCATGTCGTCATAGTCTGGGGTAAGATCTTGATCGAAGTGATCGAGGATCTTGGGTACGGCAACCCCCTGCTCGTCTTCAAGCACGGCTTCTTCAGCGGCTTTCCGACTCGTACGAGTTTGTCTCCCGACTGCCTTCGTAGGTTCTTGCGGAACAGCGGGTTCCGTTCTTGCTGCGGGAACTGCCTTCTTGGGTGGTCTGTGTTTAAGACGTGGTACTTCGACTACGACCTGGCGAAGCATAGTATCCGTGGCGTCTGCGGCAATCGGACTAGAAGAGTCTTCTTCGGCAACGTGCATGAACTGTTTGATGCCCTGGATCTCTTTTCCAATAGCTTCAGATTTGGCAATGAGCGCCTCGAGGCGTTGACGCGCATCAATGCCGGAGACTGGCGCGCTAAGTAGTTGAGGTTCCGTATCAGAATTGACGGGCGAAGAACGCTGCTGACTGAGATATGGAACGGGCTCGACAATAGCGTTCATCATCTGGTTAACGATACCGGTCTGGCCTGGATTTTGACGGTGCCATTCCTCAATGCGATCTTTAAGCCAAGTGCCTTGGATATTCCTAGGGACCCAAGCGCCAGTAGAAAGGACGATTTTCCCATCTATATTGCGCCTGCATTTCCCTTCTTTTATCATCTCTTCAACTCTAAGGCATTCTCGAATAAAATGGCCGATCTCGCCACAGAAACTGCAACTCTGGCCAGTACTCGCATTAGCGTAGCTGCTCTGCTGCGGAGGACCTGGCTGAAAACGTTGCTGAGCCTTCTGGAATCGATCATTCGAGTTGAGCTGTAATAACGTCTCCCCAAGTTTAATGAGCTGGTTGATGTGCTCCATTTTAACTTGTGGTTCTATGGGCTCCTCTTTAACGCGAATGGTAGGCTGCGGTTGGGGAACTGGTACGGGGTACGGTATTTCGGATGGTCTGGCTGGAGCGGCGCCAACGTCTCTGTAGGAACTGCGCGAAGAAATGCCGCTAATGGTGCTTTCACCCTTGTTCGTGCCTTGTAAAACGAACTGGGCGGCCGCATAAATGTCTGCGAGGTCGTACGGATCTGCTGGATGATGGTCTGGTAACTTGATCTGAAGACGGCGAGCAATGGCGTCCCAAACGTGATTAGGAAACCCTTTGCTGAACATATTGCCGGTCTCGTGAGTGGACAATCGCTTTTCCTTGACTAGATGTTTCGCTTTGGGGAAGAATTCTCTGTAAAACGCTCCTAGGTCTGCGAGATTATCGATTTCTCGCGCATATTTCCCAATAACGCGCTCGAGATCGTGTCTCTCGTACTTGCGACTAGCACTAGCATCAGGATACTGCGCAATGATCGCGTCTTTGAAGTGAGCGTAGGTCTTTTGAGCGTCTGCGTATTCTGGCAAACTTTCCCAAAATTCGGAAATAGTAAGACCAGGATAGTAGATGAACCACTTCTTCTTGTCTGCGTCTTGGGTGATACTATGACGAGAAAAGAGGCCTTCGATATCACTGATATAACGCGTCAATTCGCGTCCTGGACTAACTTCGTCAATGATATTCGGTGCGCTCTTTTCTTTTCTGAAGGGCATATTAGTCGCCGCCATGATTACTGGTTGTACTGGTGGTTGAACTGGGGGAACGGGTGGTGCTGGTTGCGGTAATGGAACTGGTGGTGGATTGGTAAAAACTGGTGGAAGGATGGGAAGAATGGGGAAATACGACGTAGATTGTTCGGTAGGTGGTTCAAAAGTAGGTTCAAAAGGGATACTTTGTTCGAAGGATTCGTCCTTGATATCAAAGTTTATCGTGGTAGCGGTATCTGGTAATAATTCGTCACTAGAGACAACGGATTCTTCTCCGCGGTAATCTGTGAACGAGGTGTTCTCTACGTGGTAACCTCCGAAAGCGTGTCCGGAATAAGGTGTACCTGGGGCTGTTCCGTAGCTGGAACCAAAGAGTTCGGTGGTGACTTCGGTTTCTTCTGCGTCTTCAGCGTCTTCTGGTTCCGAAAACTGGAAATTTTCACTGGTAGAAACGTCTAGTTCTTCTGGATACGGAGATCCGGGAGATTCAATGAAAGACCCGGGGATGGGACTACGAGGGGACTTGGGTAACGGTACGTCTGTAGCGGCAGTCGAAGATGACGCTGCAGAAGGTGCTAAATGTGCGGTAGCTTCTTGTAACTGTAGACGTGCAGAGGTATTTCTGAGTCCTCTGCCCGGAACGGGGACGTAAGGTGTTTTACGTTCGAATTTTCGTGAAATGGTGAAGAATTCGGGTTCGCAGCAAGTATGAGCTCGCTACGAAGGGCGAATTTAAAGGTGATAGGCGTATATAAACGCGATCAAAGAATTGATTTGGGATGTGAACTAATCCCCCTCGCGGTGGGCTCCAGAAATGATGAGCCTAGACTTCCGTGGCAACGGCAACACCAACTCAGGAACGAGATTGGGTAATTAACGTGATAACACGGCAATCAAGGCGATCATGTGTGCGAGTGGGTTCGGGGCACCTCCGTGCAGTCAATCAATTCCTCTATACGCAAGTATACACTGCGACTTTTCAGTCAGCGAAGTAGTACTGCTTGGTAGTCGAGTACTAGAAGCTTTGGCTGTAAGCCGGTAGGGATCTCTCGAAATGAGAGGGAACGGAAACGGGTATGACGTGAATACCACGAATCCGTAAGCGAAAACGTGAGAAGAGACTAGAAAACGTCGCTAGACGGCAATCCTAGCGAAGCGAGCGAAGGAAACGGAAATAAACGTGTGAAACTGGGTCTGAACGTGGGGGAAACGATGCGAAGACGTGGAACTAGAGCTGAGAACGGCTGGTAGAAAGAGGAAACGTGGAACGAGGTACTGAGGGCGGAGCGTCGAGAATAAACGTGGAAATACGGAAATTGGCGATGGTACTGAGGGCGAGAACGGAAATATACTGGCGGTGGTGGGGTACTGATCCTAAACGATACGGAAATACTGATGTTGATGTCGAAAACTGGTCTTGTGCTGAAGCGATCCTATCCTATGTCAAAACTAACCTTCAAGTCCACTCGGGGGACTGTCCTATACGAAAACTATGCTGAAACTGGTCCTATACTGGTGCGAAAACGATCCTAAGTCTGCTCGGAGACTACCCAAGTGGGCGACGATACGATGGTGAAAGTGAAAACGTGAAAAGATCCTATGCTGGTGAAGTTGAAACGATAACGGCCGATAAAAGATAAACGGGGACGAGATATGGCGCGGCAATCACGTATCGGTACAATATGAGCGTGTACCAATAGTGTCAAGAGCGAAGAGCGAGTGTCAAGCGACTCTTCACAGTCAAAAACCGTAGAATAACTCTGGTGAGCTTAAGAATTGACGTGCACTCGAGAATGTGCTGGGGTAAACGGTATATTGCCGTGAAACGGTAATAAACGTAGGTAGACTCGATGTGTGGTGTAGACTCGATGCGTGGGGGTAAGCTGCGATCTTATGCTCGAGGTAAGCTAAGCTAAACGACGTTTTTCTAGCTAGTTTTTATATTACAAGTACGAAATTATAAATAGAGTACACATGCGCGACTTAGTCAGGCTGTAAGGCCGTGGCTTAATAAAATCCGTGGCAAACATATGGTTTCTTGACTTCGAAAGTAACAGCAACTCGTCGACGTTGCCGCGTATGGACGAAAACCGTATGGTTTCTTGGAGCGATGAACGGATCGTGAGGTGCTGTTTAGCTGCGGACTGGTGAGGTATGTCTTTTGTACTGAGGTGTACGCTTGGGTCTACGTCTTCTCAAGGTCTTGGCGAAGTAACAGCCTTAGTAAAACGCGGTCTGTAGTGGCCGCGTGCTTGAAATATCGTGGATGGATGAGTGGCCGCGGCAATCACGTCATTTCATTAAGTGATTGATTGACGCGTCCATGAGGCTATGAGAAGTGATGCGGTAGTTCCGTTTTAGGATGATTTGTGATCGAAGGTGCCTTGCCGTGATGGAACACGGCAATTATGATGCGTAACCAGATGAGATGGATAACAAAGCGTGTGAGGAGTCGTTGCCGTAGCATGAAAGTAGTATGAACTTGTGTGCAATCTTTGGTTTACTGAAAGTCCGCTGGGTGGACAGGAGCGGCAATTAGTGCTTTAAAATCCGCGAATTCTGAGCGTACAGAGCCTGGAGGCTCATCAGCGGGAGGCCGGTCATGAGTATCAAGAGAAGGGCATGGAACCCAGACAGGTGGGACGACTCAGATCACTGGTGGTAACTGGCCAAGATCGACGTGAAAGATTTTTGTACAACGCAACATGTTTGACTAGTTTCCATCATATACAATTAGCCCATTACTGTGTTATGCTTGCCCACATGAAGCCAATGAAGGAGGGTCAAACGTCAAAGATTGACCTAGGTGATCCGAAATTGCAACCATTTTAACTCAACTACACCTACACCTTCCCTCCCTGTTTGTCATCCTTTCTTTGACCCTTCATACACGGTTTCAGAGTAATTATCATGGGTCGGGAGAGTTCCCTAAATCGAAAGTACGAAGCTGGGCAAGGATGTCGAACAGAAAACAGGTCCCCGTTGACAAGTAATTTCGGCGTGGACTGCATTAGATTGTCAAATTTCGTACAACGCAACATGTTTGACACATTAGTCTCTAATCCACAATGAACCCGTCACTTTTGAGTGCTTCCCAACGTGCAGCTAATGCAGGATCGTCAAATGTCAAGGGTTCATCTAGGTAAACCCGTTCTAGCATCGCACCTTCCTCCTCTTCGTCAGCGTCTTGGTTGTCCTCCTGGTCTGCTCTTTCATTGTTCTCTTCTACATCCTCTGTTTCATCTTTCGCCTTCTTACCATCTTCGTTGTCGCCCTCGTCTTCGGTGTCCCCTCCATCATCCTCTATTTCGCCCTTCATCTTCTCACTGTTGTCCTCTTTGTCATCCTCTTTGTCGTCCCCTTCATCATCCTCTGTTTGATCCATACGTGATTCCACCATCTGCAAAAGTAACTTATGGTCGGAAATTGATTCTGATCCCCGTAAATTAAGGGCACGAAGTTCAGGAAGGATATCGTCATTATTGTCCGAACGCGTAAGTGCAGAAAGCAAGTCTTTTTGGACAATTTTAGCTGAAACGGCGAGGTATTCTAGGTTTGTGGCGTGGGTCAGAAGGTCGATCAGGCCGGTCTTCCCAATCTTGCTCCTGGATGCAGTCACTTCCAATCGCCTTAATTTACGACAGTGATGATGAGGCAGAATCTCCGGAAACACAAAAACATTGCTGTCACTGTCCTCATTGTCCAGATTGAAAGACAAGTTGGACAAGTTGGGAAGCTCTAGAGATTCGAAAAGATGGGCAATGGATGAAGGCGCCACGTCATCCCATTCCGAAATTATCAGTCTGGTCACTTTGGGCATCAGGATAGGAGAATTTGAGCGTTCGAAAGGCTTTGATGCTACAAAGCATAGCTGCAGTTTTTCAATGTTGGGTGTTTTGCACAGGAAGGGGAATATGTGTTTAACAAACGGTCCATAAATCGTTAGGTCTGTTAGCCCGTGTCCACCGTCAGGAAGGTAGATGTGACGGCATAATGATGATCCAATTTCCAGGATGCAGAGGTTTTGAGCCATCTCAAAGGCATGGATGGGTGAGGCAGCGTCCTCCGGTAGGTCTATCTCGAGATAGAGCAGCGACTCGAGATATGATCCATAGGTCGAGAACACCGCAAGGGACTTGGCAGGGATGCATGCGCGCAAATGCTTCCAATAAGGTATGGAAGTTAGGAGGATAGGTATGAAGGCGTGAGAGGATACATCTTTTACGCTCGACAGTCTGATCGTCAGCTGGTACTGGCGCGCCCTTTGAATGTGTAACCCGAGCATAAACTGGTGCAGATGTACATCTTTAGGCTTGAGATACTGCTCAAAATCTATGGAGAGGCACCTCCACAACGATGCGGTAGATAAAGATACTCTGCGCCAAGAACGACAGACTTGAGACAGTGTCCATGGCGGCTTGCGCGAGTCAAGGGTGTTGGGCGTGTCGTCTTCATCGAGGAGGTCATAGACCTCGTAGACACAGAATGAAAAGATATGCCTGAGTACGTCATCAGGAATAGAGCGAATGGGGTGCAGCAGTGTTTTAGAGGCACGCAGATTTTCCGTGACTTTTGCTTGACCGTCCAGAAGCGTGCTTAGCATTTGCTGGGCGTGATCAATCTTCTCCTTCAATACTGAAAGTAGATTTGAGGATTCTGATGCAGTCGCAAGTAGGGATATGCGCTCCATTTCCAGCAAGGGACCATTGCATTTTAGTAACTCTTGGATTCGCGTATCGTCTGAAATTGACTTTGGAATATCAGGATATGAATGCAAAGAGCAGACCGAGGGTATCGGGGGAAAGGACAAGGTGCCATGAGAGAGATACTGGATGCAAGCCATTGAATTATCGTCGAGTCAGAACAGCATGGAATACATACGTGTGCTGAAAATGATGGCGACCTAGCGCAATTTTAACGCAAACAAGGGATCGGTTATCTTGAAAGAGTTTTGCAGATGTCTATCAGATTAATCAAAAAGTCATTTGAGCGCCAAATTCTACGGCAGGTTCAACAAGCAATGCACATCATGGTGTCTGAGTGACTCTAGTAGGCAGCAGCCCTCGACTCAAACCCTTGCTGTCGTAGAGCCACGATAAATCCAGCGTTGCTGTCGGAGTCACCAGAGTAGTAAGACGTTTGAGTTCATACGACTCTGCGGACGGTAGTGGACGGAACAAGATGTTGGAATGAAGGAAAGAAAAACTTGTGTCCCTTGTGTCACAATCGACAGCTAACCACGTGATTGTGTGATAGTCGCGTCAGTCGCGTCAGTCAATGTCACGCCCAATTCTCAGTCTTTCTCAGCGGTCGGCCCAAGTCTACACCACCGAAGCCACTTGAGGTCACCATGATCTGGAGGTTTGATGCGAAAACGAGCTGCACTGTAAGCGTAGAATTTGTGTAGATTTGACCTCAATTAGAGATCCACTTTCTCACGTGGTGATGATATCTTTTCGGAGCCCGAAATGGCACCAAATTGGCTTGAACGTGACGTCTACCAGCTTAACGCCAATTTCGCATCCCACCACTCGTTTCTGGCCACCATGGGGACCAAAATGGAGTGACAAATCTGTTTACTGTTGAGTGGCATTAGACTTTGTCTATAAAACACGTCAGCCATGGTTGATATTGGCTATTCAGATTCTCTCACCAACCCATCATGTCTGCCGCTCCTCATTCTCAAAGTCCAGCCCTTCCCCTCGAATCATTTCTTGATATGTGACATTCTCTATCTCCACTACCCATGGACCACAACGAAACACGCCATGCCATTGCCACCATCTGACCTCGACATTGAAGACCCTGGTGAGGATTTATATGTACTTTTTTAACAATCAAAGAGTGTTATGTATTCATTTTTGCAGCAACACAGGAGACCATGACTCGATGAAAGGGCTGATGAAGTCTAAGAAGGCAGTAGAAGCGTTCGAGATCAAGGAATCCATGGTGCGCTCTACCATCACTTCATTCAGTCTCACAATACTCACTTCCCCCACAGGCTGCCTCCAGTTGTTCCCAGAAACTGGACACCATTCAAGTTCATGCAAACGTGCTTCTGTTCGAACCCGGTCATTACACTTCGGCCCTCATAATGACGACAACTTTCACTGGCTCAGTCTTGAAAAAGGCCATGATCAATGCGATCCTATGTGCGTTAAGCTGGCTCTACTTTCATGCTGAGGTTCATTATTTCAACCTTGGAAGGTCGCAACCTAAGATCGGGTGAAGCCCCAATTCACTGAAGAGGACAGAGCAGGTGGAAAGCGAAAGTGAATGGAAGGTGACGCCAGGGGTTGTCCCGGGTTGAGAAGACGAGGACGACCGATTTAGATTTAATGTACTATAGCAGTTTCGTACGTTGGCATGCCAGTGTATATATTATATTAGAAATGACCCGGAGTGGATTGGGATCAATGGAATTGAGTGAAAAGTTAAATAAAACCCATCGGATATGAGGTGGTTGGGGCATCCGTTGATGTGCTCTGAAAGTGTTTACGCGTGTAATTTTGCGAAATGTATTAATACATACATTTTATACTAATAAGTTACCAATGCAGAGAAGCAATGGCTAGAGCACAGTATTTAAGGTGCAGGCAATGAGATGCCTTGAGTGACGCTGGGTGGAGCGCATGGCTTAACTTGAGAGTGATACTATATTGGTCACACTATGTCTAAAGTCCTAGTACTCAACACTGAGTGCGCTGACAGTGCATACAATACGCGTGCTAAGAATAGAACAGAAGAAGCTTGTGAGATAATTAAAACTTCATGCAACATTGATCTATGATGCACAAGGCACTGCCGTACTGGCAGATGCCGCTCTAGACCTTAGAATGTCAGAATGCGATTAAATCCGAGGTTTCTGGCTTCGGCCAAAGCGCGCGAGACCTAGACAAGGAGCCGGTTGGTCTAGCTACCATAGAAATTACTAGAAGACATTATTCCGAGATACGTGAACTGTGCGGAATGCTGCAACTCCGAGGATATACCAAGTAACATCCATATGTGTGCCGAGCACTGCTAACTGACTTCGAGTCATGGAGAAACCAAGAGTCTGGCCCCAGGATGGAGCTCTGAGTAACTACCAAGCTATGGTGTGATGACAATGACATGCACGGGACCCAGGAAACGGAGTTCCGCAACCCAAATAATACTATATATGGTTGTACTAATTTGTAGGACATAGACTAGATAAATAGCGCAGTGTAAATTGTAGTATACAAGTTCCGGACCCCCCATTGTAGTCGCGTGCAAGCCCTCAGCTTGATGCCCTAGCATCAGGATCAGTTTGTAACTTTGAGCAAGAGAATATACCTAGAATTGATATCATATTGAGTGAATTGAGTTGCGCGCGAGGCATAGAAAGCTAACGCGGCACTTGTGTGATTGTTAATTGGTTGGGTGACTTGCGCTCTAACCTGAGAAGAAGAGTTCAGTGTCATTGAGGATGCGCTCTTGTGCTTTGAGGGTTTCTTGTGACGCAAGGCACTACAGGTGGCAGAGGTTCAAACCCTTTGGCTTGATTAGTGCTCACTTGAGGGTATATATTTCCCAAGTGGCATAGGTTCAAACCCTGTGGCTTGTGGACAGCATTTTGTAAGGTTATTGAGTCTCTGGATCGCATAGGTTAGAACTCTGTGAATCTACGATTGGTTTGGAAGCTCGAGTGCGTAGGTTTGAATCCTGTGGCTTTAGTGGACGGTTTTGTGAAGGGTTTCTGCTTAGAGCGCGAAGCTTTGAGTCATGTATTGTGTGTTTTAAGTTGTTTGAGGTCATTTTGTGTGTCGCTCGAGACTTATTGAGGGTTTTGTGTGCGTCTCTTGATGTTGTGTGTATTGTTACTACACCTTTGCCTTGAGGCCCAGCGACAACTGTCGCTCCTCTTGTTTTAAAAGCCTTTGGACTTAGAGAAATCTAGATACGATACGAGCACTATCACTATACAGCGTACTATATATTCTGAGAGTTTGGTTGTGCTAATTCTATCTGCTTCTATTGCATCAGAATCCCCCACAAACTTGAGGGTTTGTGTGTGTAGTGTTGGGTGTGGGTGTGATCAGTGTCTTCGACGCTGTTGCATTTCTAGCTTACGTGCACGGAAGACTCTTCACCATGGACACTATCAAAATCAGGAAGAAATCAGTGGTAATTGAGGTGAATTTCCGCTGAGATGTCACGTAGAATCGCAGCCTCAGTGTCAGACCGCATTGGTACCAACGCACATTCAGGTCAATTTGACCTGGACGTCCCAAATCGGCCCGGATTTGATTATCATCCTTGGGTCGATTTGGCATCGGAGACGTACCAAATCGACATTGACCATACAACCACAAATTCATGCACAATGGAGTTCAAATTCAGCTGAGGTCAATTGTGTGGTGTATACGCTCGGACAAACGTTGATTGTCTTCCTGCCTCGTTTTGCGTCCACATAGAAAGGGTAGGAAAAGTCAAATATCATGTCCTACCTGCAATAACTTGAATCTTGCTAAATTTATCTCACAAAACGCGTCGAACAGTCCTTCCCTCTTACATATCACAGCCTTACTCCGGATTCAATATGTCGGCATGTAATTCAATTCTTCTCCATTCCCTGCTATGTATCGCGCCTTATTGAACTACAGCTTGCTGAAGAAACGAGGCTGTTACCATAGGAAACCACATGAATCAGAGGCGCAGTTTTACTAAAGGAGCGCTATATTACAGACTAAAGATCAATACGCAAAGAATCAGGAATACAAGTCGTTGCCATTAAGCGTCAGCTTTTTTGTGTGTCTGCATATGAGCATTCAGTTACGATCCCTTTGGCAGTGAGGTGTAGGACATCCGATAAGTCTGAGAAGGGTTCGATAGGCAGAGAAGTAACCAGGTTGCCATTGGCCTCTTCCACTAGTTTCACGAATTCCTTGCCGTCGCAACGTTCATGGAATGTAGGCCCAAAAATTCCTACACCGCTCCTTAAAAACACGGGAGTCCCAAAATTCCAATCTGAAGTCCATCTCTTGAGAGTAGCGGCTGATATGAGTCCTCCACAGGAAGCGACCGTATCAATGATAAGTGGCGATGAAGTCAGCTTGCTATCTATAGCAGGTTTGGATGAGATCATGGAAAGGGGCTTGCTTGTTATGCCGAAGGAGACTGTTGAGCGGAAATGACACGAGATCAAGGTTTGGACTAGTGAGGATGTCGGGGAAAACGGCGAAGAAAAGGGTAGCAGCATAGTGATATATGGGTTGATGGAGAATAGAATTGGCGGCAGAATATACAGTGAAATAACCGTTCACCACAGCTGGTGGTAGTGCTGATAACGGCGATAGCTTGATTTCTCGACGAGGACGAGGACAATAGTGAATCGGAAAGCAATAGCATGTTATTGATACTCGTAGCGCATATGATCTAAATACAAAAAGAGCTACAAGTCAAAGAATAAGGAGATAGATTTCAGAGTTCACCTGCGCTTCCCACAGGCAGAACAAAAATAGCGCAAGTTCAATACCAGTCAAGGTTCGTAGGATCACAATTCCCCAACCCGAAGGTATTCTCTCTGGTACAAAACGGGACGGCCTTCCTCCCGTTAATGCCGCGGCCGTTCAAGTCGTTTCAACGAGAAACCAATGCTTGCCGTTGTGGATCCGACTCACTCAAAAACAACAACAACAACAACAACAAAAAATTGCGCCAGTCTCGATAGACTCGCGCGAAAGACCTGCTGAGAGAGTAAGCCCTAAACCGAGGAACCTACCTTTTCGAAGACAAAAACGCGCTGGAATAGAGGTAAGTCAACATCCATTGCAAAATCAAAGAAAAGTCAGCTCACCATCTTAAGTTACAACATAGCCAAATCCGAGTCAAACACCTCACGCCCTTGTCCAACACCGAGTCGCGCTCAACAAACGGCGGCTATTTACTCAGTCACGACGGGTTAAACGGGGTTGATTAGAGGCATAGGGTAGTTGACTCCTTTTTGAGAATGAGCCAGGGCCGAATCGAGGCTTAAGTCAAGGTTTGGGCCGTGCATATGAAAAAATTCACAGTACAAGTTGGACCCGGGGGATACACAACTAAAGACCGGTGGAGCTTAGCACACAATAACTGAAAAGAATGGCGCAGAGAAGCATACCAATTGTACACAGCTTCGTCCAAATTCCATATTTTCAATGACTACGCGTGGCATTGCTCGCTAGACATCGATACATCATGTCGGCACAAAAGTCGTTGTACAAGAATACGTCTGGGGAGACGAGCTATGAGTCTGGAAGCTGAATCTTAAATTCGATGCTGCAGCTGAATAAGGAGCAAAAAAAGTAGTCTTTGACGTCGCAGGGACATACCATATGCTTGCGAACTTCGCACTTCACAAAGACACTACCACCTCGATGACCACCGTGCCCATGCTCGCCAATACATAGCATCGAAACAAATTTCCTCCTCACGACGAATAGTCTGTCCCCCGCAATGTAGCCGTAGTCGCACTAAACGGATGAGAGAAAGGTATCGGAGATGGGCGCGAGAGAGGGAGGGAGAAGGTAAGTGAGGGTGGTGATCGGTGATCAAGTCCTCTTCAGCCAAAACCGTTCGAAAGCCCACCCGCTGACCAAGAGTCCTCCTTCACAGTTGAACGTTGACCGACTCAGTCTGTCCCTTGCACAATGCTATCTTCCCTCAATCTTGGTTCACTGACTCTAGACTTCTATAACCTATCACGCCTTTGGGAAAGGAATGGCGCCCTCGACACAGTCGTGAGTAGTACTGGATGGCACAGGGTGCAGGGTTGGTGGTAGCCAGCAGGCGAAGACATGATGAAGAGAGATGGAAATGGAGAAGTTGAGCGCAGAGGGTAAAGTGTTCTGCGAGGATTGAGGTCGAGTTCGTAGTTTATCACTACCCATCAGAAGACCCTTCCTCCCTTCTAACACCTCTACCACGTCCCTACTCCGCTTCAGTCATTCTGCTCGCCGGAAGCCAATCCGTTGCCTCGCTGAAAAACCAACATGGCTGGCACTGGTGTCGAGCGGGAAAGGATCGTCCCTGTGCGAGGCCATATGATAGTACAGCACACAGGAACAGGCTGGGATGACGGATGCCTTGGTACGGTCCTTTGTGCTGTGCCCAAGCGGGTCCGAGGATCGATGGGACTACCTCACCCAACAACCGCCTGATCCAGCATGGTAAAGATGACTTCAATAGATGCACCGCTCTTCAGGCATTGTCGCACTCGAGTACCTCAAGTGCGACTATTAGCTGCAGCGTGAGCGAGAATGGTTGGTTTTGGGAAGCGAGGAGGAAGTAGATTCTTGGGTGGTCCTAACCTGAGCTGGGGACAGCGCACAGTTATCCATTGCTGGAGCCTGAGATCAGCGAGATATTAGTTGCGTCAGGCGTGTTTTGAGTAGTACGCGCTAATGGCAGCGTCTTGAGCGGACGAACGAGATAGAGTCTATCCCAACGAGTGATGTAAGGCGTGTTCAAAAGCCAGTGTAGTAGGATCTTGGGGGTAGGACGCAAATAACAGGTCGTAGGAGGAGGGAGGATGGTTCCAATTTGCATTCAGCTGTCGATGCATCAGCAGATATTTCAAAAGAGACAACGAGACGCACTTGTAGAACCTTTGCAATTAAGCCCTCGCTATGCATATAAAAGTGATCTTGACTAGTGACAAGCAACGTTGTATGAAGTCTGGAATCCAGCAGAAGAGGTAGTCACTGATAGACGTGATATGGGACCTCTTCATGATAATGGTTTGACGTCGAAATCCTGGGACGCCAACTCGAAAATTGAAATCATGCGATGTCCTATGGTGTCGTCTTCATTTATTTGGTAAGGGCAAACGAGAACTGGATGGCCAAGCCAAACACGATCTCTCATACTATTTGACAATTTAATTTATCAAGCGGCTATGTAATAGTCTGAGCGGGTATAAGAGAGTATTCAAGATACGTACTCAACGTCATTCTTGTATACATTTCTGCAATGACTCCCCAGTGTGCGGAGAATCGTGCAACGTACAACGTATCATGGCAGGGAACTGCGAAGAATTGAATTGTGTACCGAAATCTTGAATCCAGCGAGAAGACATGACAGTGGGAAGGAAGGATCGGATATTTCCAGTGCGTGATCTACAAGATAAATATATGAAGGAGTGGCTACATGTATATCAAAGACATGATATTTACCTTTTTCCACCTTTTCTCTGTGACGCAAAACAGGGCGGGGAGCTAATCAACATGTTTCCCAAGCAACGTATACGCCAACGCCTTTCTGCTCATCGACGTGGACCATTCTCTCCCTTGAATAGCTTGCCGTAATCACACTCTTCCTTCCAGCCTGCCCGACACTCTTGACTCTGAGGGAGCGCTGAAAACCCAGGGCAGTCCATCCGCGGAGATGCCCAATACGCCTTCTTCACGCGCCCTCTCTCAAAGAGATCATCATCCTCGTCGGCCGACTTGCCTCTCCACCATTTCCCGAATATGCTGACACTCGACACACGATTTGGCAGTCGTCAGCACACCCAATGGCGTCAAAGAAGGAGGGGATGCCCCTGACAAACATAGACTCTGCGTGGGACTTCCCGCCGAGTTGAGCGGCTGCTGGGTGTCTCATCGATCCTTGGATGTGCCTGGGTATAGGACAAACCATGTAGAAACCCATCCGTCGTCCAAGCGTTCCAGCGTGCAGTGCAGTCATATTTCCTCGTATAGAATCGATCGTTTCGCATTGGAATTTGGCGCGAGGAGGTAAGACGTCCATCCATTGGTAGCGTGGACCATGTGTTTGGCGTGGATATCGCCGTGGGGCGTGTGGACGATGTTGTCGTGGATGGAGAGACAGGGTGTATGCGCGTACAGCCAGAACGATGAGTACGCCTTAAGCAGCCTTGAGGGGATTCTCATGACGAGCCGATATGGATGTACCGTGCTGCCCGTTGTCGAGATGCGTACCCCAGCCACCCTTCTCGCTCGGCAGTTCCTCCAAATAGCACCCCCAGCTTCTCCTTAGCTCCCTCAAACACGTCTTTGTCAAAAAAGACATCGCTTGTATCCACCTTGAGGCACTGGCTCTCCTCCGTCAGGTCCTCCTCCTCTGCAACACTGATCAGCTCGTCCGGATGCGAGAGCTGGAACCGGATAATCTGCTTCACTCCCTCTGCGCCGTGTTTCTTCTCTAGGTCGAGGTAGTATAGTGGCGGCAGCATGATGAGTCCTCCTTTCCGCGCTGTGGCCTCAAAGCACCCTCGCTTCCAGTATCATAACATCGAGATCCATCCGCGTCAAGCAGCGTACACACGAATGCCGTCCCAGACCCGGTAATCACAATGTCCGCCGCATATATTAGTAGAGGTAAGGATTCGGGGTAGGTCAACAAAAATGCACACAAAAGAAAATTAATTGAGCAGCTGCCATGTGTAGTTGTAGACAGAATACCCAGGCTGAGGAACGAACGGAGTAAGAAGGATTTTTGTGCATGGTGTTGGTATTGGTATTGGTGTTGTGTCGAGCAAGTAGCTAGGTTGCAAAGCGGAGATGGCGGCAATTTGAATCTCAGCGAATTGCGAAAAAAGTTAACGCGTCCATATCATCGCGGTCTTCTTGTCTCCTTCGTCGAAAATTTCTGACTCTCTATACTCTACAAGCAGACACGTATGCATGGCCGGACAAAACACCCATATTTTGTTTGGTTGGCAGGCCATGGGAAGCTCCCGCTGATGAGCCTCCAGGCTCTGTACGCTCAGAATTCGCGGATTTTAAAGCACTAATTGCCGCTCCTGTCCACCCAGCGGACTTTCAGTAAACCAAAGATTGCACACAAGTTCATACTACTTTCATGCTACGGCAACGACTCCTCACACGCTTTGTTATCCATCTCATCTGGTTACGCATCATAATTGCCGTGTTCCATCACGGCAAGGCACCTTCGATCACAAATCATCCTAAAACGGAACTACCGCATCACTTCTCATAGCCTCATGGACGCGTCAATCAATCACTTAATGAAATGACGTGATTGCCGCGGCCACTCATCCATCCACGATATTTCAAGCACGCGGCCACTACAGACCGCGTTTTACTAAGGCTGTTACTTCGCCAAGACCTTGAGAAGACGTAGACCCAAGCGTACACCTCAGTACAAAAGACATACCTCACCAGTCCGCAGCTAAACAGCACCTCACGATCCGTTCATCGCTCCAAGAAACCATACGGTTTTCGTCCATACGCGGCAACGTCGACGAGTTGCTGTTACTTTCGAAGTCAAGAAACCATATGTTTGCCACGGATTTTATTAAGCCACGGCCTTACAGCCTGACTAAGTCGCGCATGTGTACTCTATTTATAATTTCGTACTTGTAATATAAAAACTAGCTAGAAAAACGTCGTTTAGCTTAGCTTACCTCGAGCATAAGATCGCAGCTTACCCCCACGCATCGAGTCTACACCACACATCGAGTCTACCTACGTTTATTACCGTTTCACGGCAATATACCGTTTACCCCAGCACATTCTCGAGTGCACGTCAATTCTTAAGCTCACCAGAGTTATTCTACGGTTTTTGACTGTGAAGAGTCGCTTGACACTCGCTCTTCGCTCTTGACACTATTGGTACACGCTCATATTGTACCGATACGTGATTGCCGCGCCATATCTCGTCCCCGTTTATCTTTTATCGGCCGTTATCGTTTCAACTTCACCAGCATAGGATCTTTTCACGTTTTCACTTTCACCATCGTATCGTCGCCCACTTGGGTAGTCTCCGAGCAGACTTAGGATCGTTTTCGCACCAGTATAGGACCAGTTTCAGCATAGTTTTCGTATAGGACAGTCCCCCGAGTGGACTTGAAGGTTAGTTTTGACATAGGATAGGATCGCTTCAGCACAAGACCAGTTTTCGACATCAACATCAGTATTTCCGTATCGTTTAGGATCAGTACCCCACCACCGCCAGTATATTTCCGTTCTCGCCCTCAGTACCATCGCCAATTTCCGTATTTCCACGTTTATTCTCGACGCTCCGCCCTCAGTACCTCGTTCCACGTTTCCTCTTTCTACCAGCCGTTCTCAGCTCTAGTTCCACGTCTTCGCATCGTTTCCCCCACGTTCAGACCCAGTTTCACACGTTTATTTCCGTTTCCTTCGCTCGCTTCGCTAGGATTGCCGTCTAGCGACGTTTTCTAGTCTCTTCTCACGTTTTCGCTTACGGATTCGTGGTATTCACGTCATACCCGTTTCCGTTCCCTCTCATTTCGAGAGATCCCTACCGGCTTACAGCCAAAGCTTCTAGTACTCGACTACCAAGCAGTACTACTTCGCTGACTGAAAAGTCGCAGTGTATACTTGCGTATAGAGGAATTGATTGACTGCACGGAGGTGCCCCGAACCCACTCGCACACATGATCGCCTTGATTGCCGTGTTATCACGTTAATTACCCAATCTCGTTCCTGAGTTGGTGTTGCCGTTGCCACGGAAGTCTAGGCTCATCATTTCTGGAGCCCACCGCGAGGGGGATTAGTTCACATCCCAAATCAATTCTTTGATCGCGTTTATATACGCCTATCACCTTTAAATTCGCCCTTCGTAGCGAGCTCATACTTGCTGCGAACCCGAATTCTTCACCATTTCACGAAAATTCGAACGTAAAACACCTTACGTCCCCGTTCCGGGCAGAGGACTCAGAAATACCTCTGCACGTCTACAGTTACAAGAAGCTACCGCACATTTAGCACCTTCTGCAGCGTCATCTTCGACTGCCGCTACAGACGTACCGTTACCCAAGTCCCCTCGTAGTCCCATCCCCGGGTCTTTCATTGAATCTCCCGGATCTCCGTATCCAGAAGAACTAGACGTTTCTACCAGTGAAAATTTCCAGTTTTCGGAACCAGAAGACGCTGAAGACGCAGAAGAAACCGAAGTCACCACCGAACTCTTTGGTTCCAGCTACGGAACAGCCCCAGGTACACCTTATTCCGGACACGCTTTCGGAGGTTACCACGTAGAGAACACCTCGTTCACAGATTACCGCGGAGAAGAATCCGTTGTCTCTAGTGACGAATTATTACCAGATACCGCTACCACGATAAACTTTGATATCAAGGACGAATCCTTCGAACAAAGTATCCCTTTTGAACCTACTTTTGAACCACCTACCGAACAATCTACGTCGTATTTCCCCATTCTTCCCATCCTTCCACCAGTTTTTACCAATCCACCACCAGTTCCATTACCGCAACCAGCACCACCCGTTCCCCCAGTTCAACCACCAGTACAACCAGTAATCATGGCGGCGACTAATATGCCCTTCAGAAAAGAAAAGAGCGCACCGAATATCATTGACGAAGTTAGTCCAGGACGCGAATTGACGCGTTATATCAGTGATATCGAAGGCCTCTTTTCTCGTCATAGTATCACCCAAGACGCAGACAAGAAGAAGTGGTTCATCTACTATCCTGGTCTTACTATTTCCGAATTTTGGGAAAGTTTGCCAGAATACGCAGACGCTCAAAAGACCTACGCTCACTTCAAAGACGCGATCATTGCGCAGTATCCTGATGCTAGTGCTAGTCGCAAGTACGAGAGACACGATCTCGAGCGCGTTATTGGGAAATATGCGCGAGAAATCGATAATCTCGCAGACCTAGGAGCGTTTTACAGAGAATTCTTCCCCAAAGCGAAACATCTAGTCAAGGAAAAGCGATTGTCCACTCACGAGACCGGCAATATGTTCAGCAAAGGGTTTCCTAATCACGTTTGGGACGCCATTGCTCGCCGTCTTCAGATCAAGTTACCAGACCATCATCCAGCAGATCCGTACGACCTCGCAGACATTTATGCGGCCGCCCAGTTCGTTTTACAAGGCACGAACAAGGGTGAAAGCACCATTAGCGGCATTTCTTCGCGCAGTTCCTACAGAGACGTTGGCGCCGCTCCAGCCAGACCATCCGAAATACCGTACCCCGTACCAGTTCCCCAACCGCAGCCTACCATTCGCGTTAAAGAGGAGCCCATAGAACCACAAGTTAAAATGGAGCACATCAACCAGCTCATTAAACTTGGGGAGACGTTATTACAGCTCAACTCGAATGATCGATTCCAGAAGGCTCAGCAACGTTTTCAGCCAGGTCCTCCGCAGCAGAGCAGCTACGCTAATGCGAGTACTGGCCAGAGTTGCAGTTTCTGTGGCGAGATCGGCCATTTTATTCGAGAATGCCTTAGAGTTGAAGAGATGATAAAAGAAGGGAAATGCAGGCGCAATATAGATGGGAAAATCGTCCTTTCTACTGGCGCTTGGGTCCCTAGGAATATCCAAGGCACTTGGCTTAAAGATCGCATTGAGGAATGGCACCGTCAAAATCCAGGCCAGACCGGTATCGTTAACCAGATGATGAACGCTATTGTCGAGCCCGTTCCATATCTCAGTCAGCAGCGTTCTTCGCCCGTCAATTCTGATACGGAACCTCAACTACTTAGCGCGCCAGTCTCCGGCATTGATGCGCGTCAACGCCTCGAGGCGCTCATTGCCAAATCTGAAGCTATTGGAAAAGAGATCCAGGGCATCAAACAGTTCATGCACGTTGCCGAAGAAGACTCTTCTAGTCCGATTGCCGCAGACGCCACGGATACTATGCTTCGCCAGGTCGTAGTCGAAGTACCACGTCTTAAACACAGACCACCCAAGAAGGCAGTTCCCGCAGCAAGAACGGAACCCGCTGTTCCGCAAGAACCTACGAAGGCAGTCGGGAGACAAACTCGTACGAGTCGGAAAGCCGCTGAAGAAGCCGTGCTTGAAGACGAGCAGGGGGTTGCCGTACCCAAGATCCTCGATCACTTCGATCAAGATCTTACCCCAGACTATGACGACATGCCCGGTCTAGTTGAAGATTCTGACGACGAAGAAGATATTTCTGTACCCCCTCAAACGAAGAAAGACGACGATATTGCCGCAGCCGTTATAGAGTCTTACGCACCACGTCAATTCGAGAAAGCAAAGACTATAGTTCACGATAATGGCAAAGACATTACTTCCAAATTTCCGTCTTACGCACCACCTGTCACTCCGCGACACGATCAATCCAAATCCGTAGCGGCAGTGCCCGAGCCTGCGCCAGCCAAAGAACGTGTACCACAGCTCATCCCCGAAGATATTCATCCATTTGCCGCAGCAAGACCAGCCAATTACGCACCGCCAGCAGTTCGTAACGCGGGTGCCAAGCCAGATATCCGCAAGCGTCCTAAAGACAATGAACCTGCTTATAGGACACGGGCGCCGATAGAAGGCTCTCATGTTGCGCGAGAAGTCTACGAGCGTGCGCTTGACTCCACGATCACGTTGTCGCATCAAGAGTTATATTCCTTATCACCAGCAATCAGGGAAATGATTAAGGAGGATAACACGAAGCGCAAAGTGCCAAACACCGTGGAACAGTTCCAAAAGGAGGTAGCTTTACCGTTTACCGGACCCGAAACCGTTGAAATCACGGTAAAATCGCCAGAGAACGATGAGGACGGCAAAACTTCCACTCTTTTATACAGTATGCCGACCGGTTTCGTTCAGACCTTCGAGCAGACCAGCAGTAACCGTCCTCGACAAGAGCCTCCTGAAGGATCGTCAGTCGTCCCAGACCCATACGAAGCTCGCATCAAGAAAGGGGAGAAGATCGGACCCTTGAAGTGCGCAGCGGATTCCATTTCATTAAGATCCATCGTTCCAGTAGTGGATCATCAGCTCAAAGTCGAGTGCATCATTGATCCCGGATCACAAGTGATCTCCATGTCAGAAGCCGTGTGCCTACGCTTGGGGTTAATTTATGATCCTACGGTCATTTTGGAAATGCAGTCGGCGAATGGCACCACGAATTATTCCTTGGGTCTAGCACGAAATGTCGCGTTTTTGTTTGGAGATATCACGCTTTACCTCCAAGTTCACGTTATTCGGCAATCAGCGTATGATATTCTCCTCGGCAGACCTTTCGACACGTTAACTCAGAGCATCGTGCGCAATTATGCTGATGAGAATCAGACCATTACCATCCATGATCCGAACACCGGCAAAACCGCGACCATCCCGACGATTCCTCGTGGTCGTCCCCGTATCCTTAACCACGTCCCATTTTCTTGGGAAAATTGACTAGAAGAACCCGAAAATGATATAGAGGAGATCGCCCTCGTCATTGAATTAGACGCGAATCAAGAACCTAAAATTATTGCCTACGCGGCCTCTCAGACTGAATTTGACTCAGAAAAAGCTTCAACCCAATATTTATCGGCGTGCGACCCTAATAAATTCCCTATCCAACCCACTACGTTTACACAATCACTATGGTCGACCGAAACCGTGTACAGTTCCACCCCATATGCCGAATTCCCTTTACCAACCGATCGCGAACAATTGTTACCGTTATATTCCGTTCCAACCCAGATTCCACAAGATTTATCAGATTTCCGTTCCGTTTCCCAGCCCGAGATTATATGTATCGTCTATACGGTTCTAATATTATTGGAGATCAATCCTACGAGCCATGGTTCTCTAAGAAAGTCTCGGTTTTTGCAGGCAAGAAGTACAAGCCAGTCGCGTTAAAAACAAAGCCTGTGCTTGCAACCTTGCCTGATAAATTCCGTATCATTCGTAATATTCGAGGAGATCCATTAGCCGATATACCTACGTTATCTCCAACACCACCCCCTTTCATTCCTACCGAACGCTATACCCAAGAACGCAAGGAGTATATTGACTCCATCCATAACGATGGTTTTCTTTGGCCAGAAGAAATGAAGCTTATGCATCACTTCATGACGGTTCAGGAGAAAGCATTCGCATGGGAGGACTCAGAACGAGGCAGTTTTCGTAAAGATTTCTTCCCTCCAGTCGATATTCCAGTCGTCGAACACACCCCTTGGGTTCTACGAAATATTCCTATTCCACCAGGCATTTACGCAGAAGTTTGCCGTATGATCAAGACAAAGATTGACGCAGGCGTTTATGAACCTTCTAATTCTTCCTATCGCTCGAGATGGTTTACGGTTTTAAAGAAAGATGGCAAAAGTCTTCGTATAGTTCACAGTCTAGAACCGTTGAACGAAGTTACTATTGCTCATTCCGGATTACCACCGACAACAGATCCTCTCGCAGAACATTTCGCAGGTCGTGCATGCGGCGCTACTCTAGATTTATTCGTTGGATACGATGAACGTCTACTAGCAGAGTCGTCTCGCGACCTTACCACCTTTCAGACACCCTATGGAGCCCTCCGACTCGTTACCTTACCATGGGTTGGACCAATTCCGTACCAATATTCCACGACGACGTTACGTTCATTCTACAACCCGAAATTCCTGATTTTACCATTCCTTACATCGATGACGTCCAGTTCGAGGACCAGAGACTCGCTACGAAATCATAGGAGGCTACGAGACTATCCCTCTCAATCACGGCATTAGGCGATTCGTTTGGGAACACTTCCAAAACCTAAATAGAATCGTCCAGCGCATGAAATACTGTGGGGGCACGTTTTCAGGCAAGAAAGCCTACCTTTGTTGCGCCGAAATTACCGTGCTAGGTCATAGATGCACGTATTCTGGCCGACTTCCTCTCGAAAGTATTGTCGCTTCAATATTACGATGGGGACCTTGTATTGACGTCTCTGACGCGCGTGCCTTCATTGGTACCGTTGGAGTTCTACGGATATTCATCGACAATTTCGCAACCCGAGCCTTACCCATCACCAAATTATTCAGAAAGACGTACCATTCAAGTTCGAAGCAGTAGAGATTGCCGCACAAGAAGATCTTAAAGACGCAGTCAAGGACAGTCCTGCGTTAAGGCCTCTCAGTTACACGTCAACCGGAGCTGTCATACTTGCCGTTGACACAGGGCCTGCCGCAGTCGGCTATTATCTTGCACAGTGCGACCCTGTCGATCCGAAGATTCGATATTTCGCCAGATTCGGTTCAATCACTCTTAATGAACGCGAGTGCGGATATTCTCAAGCCAAGAAGGAGATATTTGGACTTTACCGCGCGCTAGGAGATTGCAAAATCTATCTTATTGGCCTTCCGACGTTTATTGTTGAAGTAGACGCGAGTGCTATCAAGGAATGCTCAAGAACCCTGATATCGCACCTTCAGCAGCAGTTAACCGATGGATTATCGGCATT
>JAIWYQ010000049.1:0-28268 GCA_022818035.1 Armillaria solidipes
ACCAAACTCCCAAAAGCATGCTGCGGAAGATGTCGTCGCTCGATATCTCGGGAGCTATCCCTGTAGTGGAAGAAATTGGTAATTACACCTGCCCATCTAGGTGGAGGCGTGCATCCCCTCCCCATTCCACAAACCAAACTGCCTTGGGAGGATTATATCTCTATTTTCCCACCTCCATCCTTTTCACTCGGACCCCTTATGAGGGAGACACTAACTTATTGATGCGCTCGCGTCTCGTGGACAAGACCTCGCACATCCGCGGCTCAGCGTCTACCACTGCTCGAAATACGCAATGACTGCAAGGTCGTACCGAATCGCTCTGAAAACGAGGACCGACAAGTCCTGCCAGTCGGCCATATCTGGAGGATCTTCGATAACGAGGTCGAGCTGAGTAAGGGCGTTACACAAGTGCCTCAAAATACTGCAATGTTTGAAACCTCTCCGGTCAGTCGCAACTGCCGGACTGTTGCAAAAGATCCTTTGGATCATGATTCCCAGTCAGCCGGAGCGCAGATTTTCGATGGTCCGGAAAGTCGAGTTCTTCTCCCGAAAACACACCGCTGTCTGTGGTCATGACAGAACTGGGCGTCGAAACCCCTGAACGTGGCGATAGCTCGTCAAAAAACCCTTCCACCGCAACGACACCCCTCCTAGAAAGATCCAATTGCAGGACTTTAAGCTCATCCAGAGAAGCAAGCCATTGCCCAACTCCTGGTGACAGCGCACCGGGAGCCATAAGGACCACTTTGCAGAGGCCCTTTTGCGGCAGCAAAAGATCTGTGAATGTGTCGGGTAGGAGCGCTGGAGAGATGTATGAAAATTTCTTCAACTTGGTGCGACTCAACATGTCGGCAAGGAACTTATTCAACCCGGAGAACCGTGCTCCAATCTCGAGAAATGGACATGTCGCGGATGACGGCGTGATGATGGAGACAACAACAGAGACGGCGACGACGATGGTAGTAGCGATGGTGGTGGCAGCAATGGCGGGATGATGACTTGTACCACCGCAAGGACTGCACAAACGAGAATCAGCATCTGATTCTCTATCACAGAAACATATCTCACAATCGGAAACTGTACTTATCGGACGTGAACTGATTGTATCCCAGGTTTAGGTACGTACGTACGGGGATCAATGAGCAGACTGACCTTGAGCCGCCGCCGCCTCAAGTTGACTGTCAAACCAAGCCGTAGATGAGCCTACTGCCTAATCTAAGTGAGGATGTCAGATAGGTTATCGGTGAAGGAAGTCCAGACCTACTCTCCAGCCAATAGCATCATTGAATGGCCGATTTTCCTACATAAGAGAGAGACTGCATCCTCAGAAACATATCTGCATCAACCACATCAACCACAAGGTATTCCTTCACATCTTCATCTTCGGGATTGAAATCAGAATCTTCAATCAGTAGGGCACCCCGTAGGACCGAATATATGGAAACTAGACGGGGTTCGCTCTTTTTCATGTGGGTTCTGACACGATAAAATCCTAGATCCTGATCCTTTTGTGCGCTATGTCCTTCCGTGGGTTGATCGAATGGCCGAACCAACATGAGGGGAAATGTCTTCTCGCGTACGGTGCATTCGAATACCATAACTAGCTGCGCAAACAGGGGGCCATCGACGGTGTCAACGAGAACAGAGTCGTAACGAGGCTGATGGTTGAAGCTGGGCGAACATCGCAGGAAATCTATGGCGAGCCGCCAGTCAGCAAGACTAGGATAGTATGACTTTAGCATTCCATATAATGATATCTGTGATAACTGGTGTGAGACATGCCGGACAATTTAAGAAGAAAAACGAGGTACCCGATCTTTAGGTGCGAAGCCCTCAAATGCTACTGCAGCCCCGTTAATCAAAGGAAGCTCTTCTGGATGACTCTTGAAATGATTCGCCATGTATTTTGATAGGCGTTGCCGAAATTTAGAAAAGTCGCGATTATCCGCAGCTTTTGCTTCTACCTCTGTAATTGTTAGTCTGCCTCCTCCCTTTCCTCGATTGCCATGCACTGAGGCAACTGAAACGTAGTCCGGTTGACTGTTGACAGTTTCCGTCTCTCTCTCCGGCTGGTTGGAGTTGTCATTTTCATCTGGTTCCTTTTCCTCTGCAGAGGTGGCCAGCCGTTCTTGCTGCGCATCAATCTGTTGACGAATGAATGACATAGCATTATACCATTGATCGATCTGAAGAATCTGAGTAAATGCGACGTCAGCCAATTTAACAAATTGCAAGAGAGGTTGAACGTTGACCTGTTTTTCAAAGTCCTTGAAATTGGTGCGTCGTTGATAAGATTCTTTGAATGATCCGTGCATACTTTCATTCGGCTTTGTATTGTAGTTAAGTGTGACACCTTTGGCTTCAATATCATCGAAGAGATGTTTGTGCGAGTGGACTTTGGGAAAATCCCAGGTCTTGAACGACAACTTCTTGGGTGGTTGTTTTCCAGCATCCAACGCAGCTTGCTTGATCATCTCGTATTCTTCTCGAGAAGCTTTCTCGTATTCCTGGCATACAATGAGCTAAAGTACTGAAAGCGGAGCTCTAGACATACCTTAATTAGGGCAGCCAGTATTGGCAGCCTCGCTCGTCCAGCTTGGAGAGAGCTAGATGTATGAAGAGAAAAGCTGGCGTACATATCCAACTCCATGTACACTCGTAAAGCGTGGAGAAGAATATATCCAATAGGGTCTCTTTCTCTAGTGAGGATGTTATGAGCGACGAAAATTAGTTGCTATGGATGAGGATTAGCTAATAGGGACAAGATTTTAAATCTGGAGATACCTTTGAAAGCATCTCATATTTCCGTCCATCCGTAAATTTAAGATGCATGAATCCCTGTTTGAAACGATACAAATCCTTCCAAGGAGGGAAAGCGCTCAATCTTGGTTTAAGGTTTAGTATTAAAGGAAAAATTTCACGGCAATCAGGTAGACGTACTGTTCATCTGCTCGTTGGGCAAAGGAACGCGAATGCTTCAACTTCTCAATTCTTCCAATAATTTCTTCCAGTAAGTGGTCTGCGAAAAGACCGTTATTGAAAGCATGCAATCGATCAAACGATAGAGCCTGATAGACATCGCAATGTTCAATGCTCCAAAAGACGTTCTAAGTCCAGAATTAATACATGGACGTTAAACTGGAACGAAAAACCTACTTCTATAAACCGGAGACCGAACAACTTGAGGAATTCGTTTCGATCTGTAGCGCCAGATATTTCTTTAGCCTGCTTGAATATGTCTTGGGCCGAAGACGTAGTTCGAAGTCTATATGTCTCCTCCATCTCGAGCAGATGTCCTTCGGGAACGAGACATATATTACAGGGAAATTTGCATCTGGACCCCCGAGTTAAAGCCATCATACATCTGTTAGAAATATTAATCCTTGAAAGACACGTAAAGGAACAGCTTACTGCTCTTCATAATCTGCAGATAAAATCATGATGGTAGGAAAGAGATACCAGGGCGCAACATCTGGATCGGAGGATTGCACCCAAGCCCCGATTTTTGACCTATCCTTGATGGACGAGAGAATGATCTCGAATGCTTTATGCCATACAGCCCTCTTGAAATCAGCATAGTACGTCTTATCGCGATGCTGAGACTCTTCGGGCACCTAGCAAAAACGATTTGAGTAAGGTCGTCGGTCTTAATATTAAAACATACGATAGGTAACCATCCGATAACACGTCCACCTCCAACACCTTGTCCATTACGAATATGAGCTGGCAGGTTTCCTAGTCTAACGATGACAGGATAACCCTGAACCGTGCCGAATGAAGAAAGCCGTGTCTTGTCTGCACAAATGATGTAGCATATAGGTTTTCCATTAACTGGAAGAGCCGACTATTCCTTCAATCAATATCTTGTGATTTAAATATAGACAAGATAAAATACGAGCCTGCACCTCCCAAAAGATATTACCGGTCCAAGGCTCAGTATAGAATCGTTCGGATGTGTGACCTTTACATTTAAAAAGTCGTTGAGCATCCCAGATAAGGTGGGGAGCAAGGACAGGATCTTGAAGAATGTCCAAAGTCCAGGACCACAGATCTCGGTGATATACATCAAACTCGTAATTTTGCTTTCTCAATGGCACACTGAAAGTCGTCTTCGTAAACTACGTCAAAGGTTAAATTTCAAGCCCGGATCAGATAGGGAAATTACGAACCCGGGTGCGAAGATCGGCTGCTTTCTCCCACAAGGCGATTAACTCTCGGTGGTTTCGGAATGAAGGTAGCTCTCCTCCTCGTTGTACTATATTCTTCAGAAGGCCGTCAATTTCACCTTCATTTAAAGCAGCCTGTAGAATGAACTCCGCCAGCTCAAAGTCAATTTTGGATTCGAACGAATGCCAGGGCGAATCGTCAAAGTCAACTTTGGACTTCTCTTCGCAAGCTTGATACTCTTCCAGCAATTCTTCTCTTGAGTCTCGCCCGCTGGACGGGTGATACTCAGTGCGGATATAAGTGACGTCGGGTCTTGGTTGGTCGGAGGCAGCTGGGATAGGTGGAGTCGGAGTCCTAGTCCTATCTTCCTCTAGAATGACTTGATCGTCTGAAATTAAGCAGCATCAGCTAGCCAGACATGCTGTGGCAGAAAGCATAAACGACTTACCTATTCCAACGTTTCTATGTTCACGAAATCGTTCAAAGGAGTCTACCAAAGATATTGTCGCTTCGTCGGAAGGGGGATTACGAGACTGTCACCCTAGGAAGCGTCAGTATCCGAGACCTTCTGGTCCATATTGGACTACCGACCTGGCATTTGGCCTTGGTGTTGTCTCTCATATGCAATCCTGCGCTTGCGGTCCTCTTTCTTCCTGGAACAAGCTATCGTATGGGTTGTAAAGCCTTGAACTTTGAAAGTATCTCCACAATGAGGGCAGGTTTTCTCTTTACTCTGCATGTTTGAAGATTGGTATCGCTCTGGGAGACTGTCAGGAAAAGTCATCGACAATAGAGGCGGGATACAAATGGGAGTCCTCACCCAGGGAGAAGAGAAACGTGTAGGAGAAAGCAGAGTACAGCTGTCCCTTAGTAGCGGTGAGGAAGGAGAATAAGGAAGTGGCTGCTTCGCCACCGCCACAGGCTCACTCTCAAGAATAGTCTGAAAACATTAGTGCGGTTATCTTCGAGTTGCTATGACGACATTGCAAGAGGAAAATCTACTCAAAACCGGACCTGACATCATAAAAGCTTTGCCGCGGCTCATACTGTTAAACAAGTTTTTATTAAATAACAAGATACAAGCTTCAGTGATAAGTTAGAAAGAGTTGTTCAGCACCAGAAAAAAAGTTGCGTACCTCAAGAATAATATCAATGGTTTATTTTTCTCCTTCCTGCTCCTCCGGCTGATTAACCAGTGCGCTCTGATGAGGCATACAAGGCAGTACTGGAGGCCGACCAAAGCGGTCAAAGAATGTCTGAACATAATGCTGTACCAAGGCCTTCTCAACCTTCAAAGACGCTTCATCACCCGATGGATCTAAAAGACCCTTGGCCTCAAACACCAGCGGTACCTCCCATTCCAACATAATTTTTCTGAAAGCTTCAAGGGCAATACATTGTTCCTTCCAATTTGTCGAGTGAAGGCTGACCGAAGAAGTGACGGAATGTGATGGCAATGGGACGAGTGATTCTCCCGGAAACAGCTTTAGTATCGCGTTCTGACGTTTGAGCTGGAAGTCGGTATCGTCAGAAACTAGGGAGCGTGTAAGATGTGTATCAATTGCTAGAAGCTCCAGCCGGAAGTTGAGTTCGCAAAGCTCCCAAACAAGGTAACGACCCCGCTTGACATCAAATGGCTCGTCTGTATGTGTTGTTGGGCTTCGTACATCTGGTCTGGACATCTGAAGGGCAGTTCCCATCATATCTAACATGGTGTCGTGAGCTTTGATGGTTTTAGTATGCTCTTTCTTGAAGGGCATAGCAAGTAGCTCTCTCCACACTTGCGGACGGACGGGCGTAGCATTTGAGGTCGATGAAGCAACGCGATAAATGAGAGCGTCTCGATAATGCTCCCACTGACGGAAGTAGGTGCTTTGCCGAGTAGCAGAAGCGTACACAAATAGTGCGGGATCGGGGAAGGCATATCCCATATTGACGTTGTAGTCCTTCTTCTCGCCGTTAGCATCATGTCGGCTCTGGATGTGTCGAGCTCGAGCTTCGCGCTGCTGAGAACATTCTGAGTCCTTATCAATTTTTGCGTTGGCACCAGCCCACGCAGGTATAGTCGGTGGAGCGTATCTCCCAGACAAGTCTGCAAATTTATCTCTTGTACTTTGCAGATTTTCTGACCAAAGACAGATATGTGAGCCTTTGAAACTACAATGTAGAGAATTTTCCTTACGAGCCTTGCTTCTTTGTGGTGATCCCTTGCCCAGAGGTCCAGATGCTCGGGCCTTGGATCTCTGGTTACGAACTGGAGCGCCTGAGGTTGAAGGGGGGACGGAAGGAGAAGGAGACGCAGACGTCGAGGGAATGGCAGAAGGGGTAGGAGAAGACACAGTAGAAAAATTGAAAGGATTGCGATACGTATGAAAGATTCGCATGAAACGATGCATGGCATCGAATTTTTTGGGATGAGATGGGTCTCCACTGAATACTACAGGAAACGAGGGCTGGGGAAGAGTTTTGTTTACACTGAAAACAGTTGGTTGTTCCGCTTTCAGTATGATTTGATTTGTGAACTGCTCGATTGGTCTGACAAGGTAGACCGGTATGCCAGCTTTCATGTGCTGTTCGGCAACGTCTAGACTGAGGGTAAATACACCAATGAGACGATTGAAGTCAAAAGTTTCGTCGCGTTGAACTTTTCCATTCATCACCGGCTGATGAATCTGCATGTAGTCCAGCCCAGCAACGAGCTCCAGCCAGTATCGCTGCATTGCCGTCACCTGGACACGAATGCTCATAGCGTCTGCCATCACTGACTCAGTTCGGTTGACCAAGGCTTCCAGACGAGTGCACCTGATACTGAGGAATTCTCGGAATTCGTCAGAAAACATTTTGGTATTCTGTATCCGAGAACATCGCCCTTTGATGTAGTCCCATGCTTGCCGGAACCACTTATGGATAAAAGGGTGAAGTAAACCTATGTGCGACAGGTACCCTAAGGAGAATACGATGTCGCTGTCAGCGACATTGTACCAAATTGTATCGAGCCACTGATAATAAGGGTGGTACAAATCAGAAACTAGGGGTCGACGAGGAATAGCAGGAAAATGACAGAATTTTTCCTCAAAGAACTGAGGAACACGAGTGGGGTCGTGGTCTCCAAATCGCCCGTCCTCATACAAATGGATTTCTCGTGAGTTCGGAGGGTACAGGATGAATTTGCTATTGGGAGTCGTGATGAAGATCTGATCCTCCTCGATATAGGTCCCAACACGACCATCGTTTACGCCTAACTGTCCTGATACGACTCACATCAGCCTTGCATCAAAGGCGAATGAACGTAGTTACCTTTGTAATTTTGAGAGAACTTCGTGAGATCACCGAGTGTAAATTTTGTATTGCCTTGCATTAGGGTCGCTGTGCCACATAGCAACATTAGCCCCAGTCCAAGTGTACTAGCGAGAACACAAACCTTCGAGTAGTACACAAACTTCAGATCCTTCTTCGCTCTTTGGTAGGCAATAAGGTCGAATATAAGACGTTCTTGAGGTCCGAAAATTTATACGTCGCGTATAAATTTCCTCCGCACCCGCCAATACACGTCTCGTATATTGGCTGTACAAAATACTCTCGTATTTTGCACTTGAGGTTTAGCTAGCGAATATTGCGATCAGGGCTAAAAATACTTTGTGAGATCAGTCAGAGCAGAGCGCGACAGAAATGAACTTACATGACGAGCCGGGTAGCTGACAGAAGTTATCGTCGGAGCTAGCAGGTTGGATAGGGGATTGAACAAAAAGCTGACAATGAAACTTCAACTTTGCGATCGGACCGGACAGTCACGTGTCTTGCCTCGGCTTGTCCTCTACTACTACTACCACTACTATCCTCTCGTCTCGAATTAATCCCCGGCACTTAGTGTGTCCGCATCAACGAGACGTTGATGCGGGAGGACCGTTTTGCGCGAAGCAAAATGGACTCAGGTTGTCTGACATGATGTCGGATAGCCCCACTACTTCATTCAATTCTGTCCTCAAGCCTCTGCCCCTGCCCCCGCCTCCGAGCAAACCCGGACTCATCCAAGATCTGAGCGCATACTTTCACCAGTCCTACCTCTTTTGAGGAAGCGGAGGGGCTTCAAGTTCCCTAACATTCGTGCATTGATATGCCTTTATCATGGTTTGCTTTACTGTGTATCCCGGTATGTGCTTAAGCCTGAGTGTTAATATTAGTGGATTCTGATCATTAATTTGTATTTGTAAGACCATAACATTCGTTTGTACACCCACCTATGGACGCATATGACGGCATACAAATATTCAGCCAACAGCTAGGGGTTTCTTTATGTAGGGGGCGGCCGGAGGATCAGACAGTTAATTTCGAGAAGATATTCTCATTGTACCGCATTCTCAGGTTGTAATGAGACTCGGAGAGTGACTCAGACCCAGTGAGACTCTGAATGTTTAGGCCGTAGGTCTTGGAGCAGGTCTCAAATCACTCAGGGAGTGACTCGAGCGCCTTGAAACTCTATGAGTTTCTGGCGGAGGATTCGATGACGTCGTAGCTGGTATCTGCGAGTTCAGAATACCGGGGATGGCGTCATACAGAGATTCCAGCGATCAAATAAAACTCCAGTTGGCTCTCTCTCTCTCCCTCGTCTTCTCTCCTCTACCCATACAAGATGACTACAACCTCGAGCTTCCCGAGCAGTGATAGTGGTTCCATCGCTCACTCCACTCCCCGTATCATTCGTCGTTTACCTCGGAAGAGGACTGCTTTGGGAATAACCCCCGATTCAACTGCACCACCTATTCTAGCCCATCGTCCACCTAGATTAATTCCCAGCCAGTGGACTAAGCTTGAGCCAGCAAATCGTAGCTCTCGATTTCCCGACGTCTACATTGCACCGTCCCACTCCCAAGTACCCGCCGGCCACGGAAACATCTATGTCATTGTCGTTAGTACTGACTCGGAGGACCTTCATGAAATCTTCGCTCATGGGGCCAGTCTTTCATCCTTCTGTACTTTGGAGGAGGCAGCTGCGAAAGGTTCGTTTGCTACAATTACTCTAATTGCCTTATATAATTAAGTTCGCAAACAGGCATGCCTGCACTACGGCCTAGCCTCAACGACTTCCTTGTCTTTCGTGACAAGTACGGAAGGGAAGAGGATGGGGATGGCAAAGACGCAGTAAAATCTTGGAGCCATGCGAAGTACATCTATCTGTAGTTTCTGCTGAGTTTTTGACCGAGTTTGTTTTCAGGAAAGAATTTACGACACCAACTTTAGAGCATCTCCAGAAATTGCGGGATGATATCTACGGCGAAAAAGAACTAATGTCAGATTCGAAAGCTGTTGCAATCGACGGGAAATTTTGCGGAGGCATTGCTATTGAGCGAACGTTTCGTTCTCGATTCCATGTCAGAAACGCCCAACGTGCATACCATCTCACTACAAGCTTTCAGGAGGCACGAGGATTGGAGGCGCCTCACCTGTCAAACAAAGCAGACACCGTAAAGGAGAAGGACCATGAGAATGTGCTGCGTCAGCGGGTTAATGAGGTGCAATTCGTTGTGGTTATTCTCGTGATTTTTCTCATCAGTAATTTTCAGCTTGTCATTCGTACAGCGAATGAAGGATTGCGCAAAGGAGCACCAGATGTACCCAGAATCATGGCGAAGTGGGCGGATCTCGTCAATTTTCCTAAGACTGGAGGTTACGATCGCTATGAGGGCTTCAGCAGCTCTGTTAATAATTGTTGGCCAGCGTCACAGATGAATTTAGCTTCTGCCCGCAGAGGTTAGTTCAACAACTATCATGAGTTATACCTTGTCCAATGCCAATCTAGGTGAAATTTATGCAGAAGAGACTGTTGAAAGGTCTCCATCGGCGGGTGAAGGTACAGTTACATTTGCCAATAAAGCTAGCAGCTATCTAATTATTTTGTAGATGAAAACTCATCTGAAGACGCTCGGGAGGCCTTAAGAAAGACATAGGAAAATATGGCGGAAATCATAGCGATGGCGGTGATCATACTGTCGTTCCTACAGCAATGACCACTCTCACGCGACCTCATCCTGATGTTCCAGAAGAGTGCTTCTGCTTGATGGAATTTGGTATCGTTTGGGTACTTGAAGAGTTCTGTACTCTGTACTTTTCAGGCCTGCATATGCACAGCGGAGGGTTGGCTCAATACGGCTCTCTCCACACCGACGATTCTATCTATACTCGCGTGACCGTAATCCTCTATCCTCCTCAAGTCATTCTGAACGGAGAATCTGCACTCGCTTTTGCTGCCTTGCCATACCCTCCAGATCCCTGTCGGGTCTGTCAAAAGCGGTCTAGAAAAGAGCGCCGAGTGTCCAGAGACGTAGAGAATCTTGGCCGTAATGACGACGAGGACGAAGACGAAGGCGAAGAAGAGGATCGTGCAGAGAACTGCAATGATGCTGCCAAAGCACCTAAGAAGCGCCATCCTTTAAAGACAACTCTTTTAAAGTTACTGATGGAGTGGCGCCGACGTGGGTATGTCATCTCTTCAATATGACATTCAATGTACAACGCTGATTCTCTCCTCAGTATATATCAATTATCTCTCGGAAGAAACTACACCGAACAAGCAACATACGTCAGCGACGGTGGCAGCTTTCTTGCGCCAAAAGACCACTTCAACCACAGCATTCGCTCTCTTCTTCAATGGATCAATGGCATAATTCAACAATTTCCCCCTCATTATTTTGTACGCTTCGACAAAGAGCTCCTCCTCAGTGCGTTCTCCATGGAGCTAGAAGGTGTACGTTTGGCTGCAGAACCTTGGGATCTAGGTCCGGGATGGACTGGGAACGACGTTCGGATTGGATCAAAGTCTGATGTCTCCATCGAATCAATGACGCCCCAGCAACTTGCTCAACGATGGAATACTAATGACTGTGCCAGTTCAGCTCCATATGGCAACGCCAACATTGAAAAGGTTGAGGAAGCATTCTATGTGCTGGCTGAAGAGATGGGTCGAACAATTCCTCTTAATGTTGGCGCTCTCCGTAATATGGAACGACCTTTAGGAGGACGACCTCATATTGCAGACCCTCAGGGTAAACGAAGTAAGTTTGAATGCATCCTCCTTAGACATTGTATTGACTCTCACCAACAGACTACGTTCTGCAGACCCGGAACAATAGTGGAGACAAGGATCCGTCGGCGATGAAAAGAAGTGAGCAGATTCTTCAAACGGCCAAATAATACTAATCTTTGTTAGAGCGCAAGCCAGACGAGCAGTGCGATGATCTTCCATCCTGTAAACGACAAAAGGTAGTGGAGAAACAGATTGTAGTGGCTAAAGATCGTAAGCTCGTATCTCAAGCCTGTGGCACCGGCTCATAGTATATCAGCAATACATGTTTTTTATCAGCAAAATTTGGAAGCGATACTTGCGAAGGTAGAAGCTCCTGCTAGCGTCCTGATCAATTGCCGGCTCGATGAAGATTCCAATGTCACCTTCATCAAAGATTTGCTCCACATCGCGGAGCAAGAAGGATCATGCTTCAAGCCGATTCAGAAGCTCTTATCTCATCGGACGAACAGTAGCCATCAACGCGCTTTTGCTACTCGAACAAAAATTGTTTACCGCCAGCAAGAGCAACTAGCTAAGATGGCTCTATGGCATCACCAAAAGTGTCACAACTAGGCAAGTCATGGCCCGTGTAGGTCAGCCTTGCCACCTTATCACATCCCAGATAATCAGCTTAAAGGTACTTGTCAGAATTATACCTTGCTGAAAGTAGCCTGGTCAGGCATCTGCCTCCAAGGTCATTGCCAGGTCAGGAATTCCCTCCCAGGTAATATACTTGTACTTATATATCTTACTGTTAATCTGATGACGAGTCATTATAACTACAGGTATATTCTTGGAGAAATGACAGGTAGCTAGAACATCGTGAAACCGAGCGCTTCACGTGGGTCTGAACTCAAATCTTCATCGTTCTCCTCCCCGCGACCACTCTGATGATCATCTTCATCCCCAGATTCGTTTTCGTCCTCCGTTTCGTCTTCTTGATCATCTTCTGAGCCCTTGCCGCTGTCCTCATCATCCCCAGAATCACTACGCTCTTCTGAACCAAGCATCTCGTCATCTTCACTGTCAGTTTTGTCGCAGGTAAGCCATTCCTCGACCTCTGTGTCGTCCGTGACCCCATATGTCTCCTTGACAGATTCCAGTAGTCCTTTAGTCGCCTCAAATGTGTTCCTATGGCCAACCGCCCCGCCGACATACCGCATAAGCATATCACGGTCGACAAGACTTTGAAGATGCTATTAGCCTGTATCACATCATGGGAGAAGATAGACTTACAAATTAACATAGTACCGTTCATAGTCTTCATCCTCTTCATCTAAGCGGCGAGCAATCGAGTGTCCCTCCAGAAATGAATCTGTTGTGCCCAGAACAAAAGTTGGAATAAGATGAACTGCACGTAGCACGTCATTTGGATCAACAAATCCGAATGCCCCATCCTCTCCTGCATCGAGAAAGCCAACGCGGTGCAAGCGCCTTTCCCTGAATCCTGACCTGTACTTATTGTCAATCCCATACCATCGAACCCATAGAAAATCGATTTGTTTTGAGGACCCCGTATCTTCGTAGTTGCTCTTGTCACGAACTAGAATATGGTAAATGCCAATCACTCTTGCATACCAATAAGGGTGGGTGTCACGCTCGTCCTCGGGTGCGAGCATCATCACATCAGAACCAGTTCGAGGATTGACAGTATCTTGTTCACGACGGACATCATAAGATGTATAGTTGATTCGTAGAACTTTGTGTTCATACAGGCGTTCTCCAACAATGATAAGATCTTGACGGTCAGCGGTGGTGAGTTCGGTGGCACTTTCATAGAGTTCGGGTCGCATCCGCATCAAAATATGATTCTTCAGGTTGACAACGAAGCCCTAGGCATAGCCATATCAGTGACTCATCCGAACCTGTGCACTGTGATAATCATAGCATACCTGCATTGCAAGATCATCCTTGTTGTCCCGAACAAATCTACCAAGGTCCACAGGAGATCGCGTCGAATCAGAAATGTGGTAATGTTGGCTAGGGTCTGTATATGGTAAAGGATCCCATTGGCGCCGGGGTTTTCTTCCTAGGAGTTGGCGTTGGTGAATCGAGCGCAGTTGGCGCTGGCGTGCCTCGTGTACTGCAATTTGGCCTACAAATTGGCGCTTATTTGTACGCCCATACAGACGTTTGACACGTTGATGCTCTGTTTCACCCTAGGGGAATCATCAGAAGGAACATCGCAATCAAAGAAGCACTCACTCTCTGCGTACTGTATAAGTCAGTAGGCCCAAATCTCCAGATCGTCCATGGATAGTCTCCAAGTGCATGTAACTTGTAAGTCGAAAGATTGAATTTTTTCTTTGTCTTGCATCGCGCTTTCGTCTTCCCTGGTAGTGATTTCCCTGCCTTCTCTGCCTTAGCAAACTCCCTTTCCTCTCGCCTGACACGAGCAGCTGCCTCAGTTGGTGTCTCCTCGGTCTCGAAGTTGCAGCAGACTGTATTTGAAAAGTGGCGAAGGAGGCGCCCAGCTTCTTTCGTTACACCACCAAATATCTTAATAGTAGTGTCGGTATGCATCCGCAGCTTTGCGAACCCATGCCAAGTGCCAAGGATGAAGAGAAGATCTTGAACGGTTTTGTTGTCAGCGGCAGATGGCAAAAGGCCCTCGAAGCATGGAAGAGCACACTTATCAAAGTCAGACTCTGACATCAGCTGTCATAACAAGTAGGACATACCTGCAGAAGATCTTCAAAATCACGTGCGGCCATTTGCTTCAGAGCAGAGGCATCCTTAGTGAATCGACGAATGGTGTATCGTCCGAACTTCGGGACATGACGGAATCTAGATAGGTCAGAGTTAAGAATCAAGCTGTAATGAAGGTAGACTCTAGAGTATGCGAACCGTTCATTGAGTATCTGAACTGCATGTGGTCCGATGGCATAACAGATCCGAATAAGGTGGATAAAAAGCACCTTGAAGACACCAAGTTCAAATTCATGCATCAGATCAATGACGAATAGGACGTAGAAGTTGAAGTCAATGTCCAATTCTTGGAAGAACTTGGAGAATGCGCTCTAAAAGCCAGATGTATTCAGAAGACATCATATTAGGCGATGAAATACGCATACCCGTGTTGGAATTAAGGACTCCTCCTTCAGGAAGGCCTCGACGTTGAGTCTGTGTACAGCATCATGGGAACGACAACATTTTCGATTGCGACCCCTGGAGGAGGTTTGGGGCAGGGCGCTGGAAGGGATGATGGATCTGATGGACTATTGACAGGATTGTCCTCCAAAGAAGACTCATCACTGGACTGGCGAGATGAGAGCGATGAGGGAGAGGGGGAAGGTGAGTCGACCGACATCTGACTCAACCGAGAGGTCGCCCGACAAGGCGAAGGTGGAGCACTCTGCTCAGTAGTGCTTGCCTCGTCAACAGATGCCATTTGAGCGTCAATAGCTGCCTGAGCAGCACGAATCTTTTCTTCCATTTCTAGATATGCTGGTGACGTGTAGACCTCCGCATATATTCGCTCTGCCGGTGATTCCTCCGAGGGTTTCCACATCTCCTTGTATCCCTTGAGATGGAAATCGGAGGTAGATGGATCTTGAAATGCACTCGTAAGCACCTCAGTGAGCGAGCGGTGCCATACACCGTCAATCTTGATAACAGGTGCATCTGCCTCTGAGCTCCAGGAGAAGCCTTTTTGTGGGAGTGGGATCTCAACGCTGTCTTCCTTCCAAACATCAGAATGAAAGATATCTGGCTTATCAAGACGGCGGGCCTCCCGTGCAGCACTGAAGTCTTCGCAGTGACTGACTGAAAAGTCAGCCTGCAGAATCACGTCATGAACAAGGCGGTCGAGGTCCTCTAAAGTCTTCTTCTCAGAACCGTAATACCACTTGAGTAGCCTGAAGATCGTAGGGTTGGTAAATGGTGACCAGAGGTCAGAGCGCTGTCCAGGTCCAAAGACTAAATGCGGAGGACGGTGTTCTTTCGCTGAATCTGCAGCTGCAGCATGTACACCCTGGGGAATATGGGTTGGCCACTCTGTATACTCTCGATAGACGCCAAAGTCATTTGGTTCTGTAAGGCGTATTACAGGTGAAGGTGGACGCGGTGGAGTTGGAGAAGGCGTAGGAGAGGATAAAGAAGGCTCAGGAGTAGGTGTTCGCTCCCGCATGGGTCTCGAGGAAAGGTTCAGCTGAGAATACTGTCCCATACGAATAGGATCCGTATCTGTTGGTATGAAGTCACGAAGGTGTTGGGGAATTTTTAAGGTGCGTCGTGGACGACCAGTCGGGAGCTCATTATTATCTTGGTTAAGTGAATCTATTGGCAAGGGTACTGGTGGAGCATCAATGTCTATATCTAACATGGACACATCCTGAAAATTTACTGAGTATAAGCGCAGAAATATGCATTGAATACTACTCACCTCATTTATCGGTTGTCTGCTGGATTCCCCTCCCTCTGTCTCTTTATTCCTCTTCTCCTTCCGCTTTTTGTTCTGGTCGAGCTTCATACGAAGTCCTTGAACACCTCGCAAGAGGATATTGTCTGATTTTTTCTTGTTTCTGCACTGGCGATCATGTTGGGTAATAGAGCGAGAGTCGTTGTTCTTTAGAATTGTCTTGCATGCTGAGCATTTGAATGGTGCCATTAAGCAAGAGAGAGTGTGTGCAAGAGAAGCAAGTAGGTACAAGAGGCAGAGTGAGCGCAAGAAGTAAAAGGGATCCAGCGATCCGAACATGAATATCTTATTTTGGAATTATTTATATTATAATATTAATTACATTAATTACGCGTCATTCACATGATCACAACGCGTCAACCTGTCAGACTCCGAGTCTGTTTCCTTCCTTCCACCATCACCTCACTGCCATGGCACATCGTTCACGCTCGACACGCTCCACCACCTCCATTGCTGGCCGCCGCAGATCTCTTCGTCGGTCAGGCTCATCTCATGCGACACGGCCTCAGTGCAGCACTTCTCGTCAAGCCGAGCAAGCCAGCAAATCATCGTCAGGCCGGAAGAAGAAAGAGAAAAAGTATGCAGAGAATTTATTTAGTTATTTTATGCTGACATCTGTTCCAGACCGAGTGTCGATGAGATCATTAAGCAGGCCGGGCGATGGTTTTCAAGAGCAGTTGACCCGTTTATCAACGTAAAGAATGCCATCGTAGTTGGCATGAGGGGTAGCGATGAAGATGATGCTGAGGAGGAGGATGAGGAAGCTCAGGATCAAGATGAGGATGATGAAGAGTCAGCTGTCAGTAATAAGGTGAAGGAAGGAAACGAGGAGGGCTCAGATAACCCGTACGTTCCATTTTGATGTGCATATATTCAGATCTGACAATCTATTCCAGTGCAATTGATATAGATTTGCGTTCTAAGCTCTGCTTTGAGGTATTCTCATCGTCGAAGGACCAAGATTTTGTTGGTGGCTGCCGTATTTTAGTCGAGTCTGAAACCGACCTACCAATGCTGAACAAACTGCTCAAAGCGGTACGTAGACATTCTCTTTGCATTCTCTCCTTCCTTTAGGCTTGAAATCGTTTCCCTATTCTAGATGCAGGCTGCTAGCAACAGTGCACGCTCGGACGACACAGGCAAACTACTACCAGATACACTCAAACTCCTCAAACGAAACCGAAACCATAGTTTCAAGAAGCCGGAGCCCGTCGACAAGTGTGAATTTGGATTCAACCATGAAGATATTGCTCGATTCCTGATTGCCATTGACGACAAGCAGAAGTTCGATGCAGACCCGGCTGCGTACTGACTCGTTTGGTTCTTCTGATCATTGCTAATTATCCTCTATAGATACATGGAGGCTGTCCAGAACGGGGAGATCAGCAACGAGTGGTGGTGCCTGCCGCTCTTCCTATTTGACGAGGATCTCGTTCAAGCAGATAGTCCGACAGCGGGACTCTTTCGTGGATATGTTCTTGTACGCGTAAGTGAATTACTTATTTGTTTATTTCTACACCTGCTAACCAGACAGACAGTTCTTCTGTCACATATTTCTCGGAAGCGGTCTTCCAGAACGCCAAGGCAAAACAAATGGCCGCGATACCATTGCAACAAGACACGCGATGACTACAGTTACAGGTCATCACATTGCATATGCTGCTACTCAGGTGATTCTGGTTCCTCTCTCCATTCCAGCTCTGATGTCGCCCTCTAGGCTCGTTACTGTATGGGAACCGTCGAGAAATGGCAGCAATTCGATGGCAGTTTCGACCTATAGCGGTTTTTTTGGTCGATCGTAGATTTCTTTGAGGGAGCAGATAAGAATGATGCAGCCGAAGAGATCTTAGCATGGTGGAACAAGTACGTCCGTATTTTCTCTGGGGCGTGTTTTAATCCTTTTCTGCAGGGAGGTTTTCTCAACACGAAATGCTGTGAAACCGAAGGAGGAAAAGTCATCTGGACCACCACCAACAAGTCGTTACGCAATGATGCAGGAAGAGCGCCGCCAAGCAAAGAAGGCCCGCGAGGAAGCAAAAGAACTAGAAGCCCGTCAAGTGCAAGAACCTTGTCAGCAAGAGCCATTGCAGCGTCCAACAGCCCCCACTCAGCCTGACGATGCTCATTCTGCCCGCGCCTCCATTGCTCCACCTCGATGCCCTCGTTCTCGTTCTCATTCTCGCTCTCGGTCCCCTCGACGTGTCGTGCCTTCGCAACAACAATCTGCTCAACGCTCTCGCTCTCACTCTCGTCAAAATCCACGAGACAATACACCTGAGGAAGCGTTTCACTCTGTTGTGCCTCGCCCTACCTCCAAAGGTCATGCTCAGAAATCCAACGGCCACTCTCATCACGCTAGTAGCTCTCGAGAGCGTTCTGCACCATCGCATCATCAACCCTCTGCGTCGCCATCTTCCCATGGATTACTTCAGCGTCTAAGGCGTCGCCACGAAAGTCTGTCTCATTCCGATGATCACGGTTCACCTGTAGTGAGCCGCAGACGCTCTTCTCCATCGCCTGAGAGAGAGACTTCGAGCCGGAAACAACAGCATACTTCGGGAGTAACGGCAACTGCTGCTCCTCGTCAATCAAGGAACAGGCACCGTGTCGATTCAGGTGATGAAGAGGAGCAAGAGGAGCCATCAAAGAAGAGGGCGAAGAAGGGTCGGAAATGATATCTCCGATGTCACGGTCATCTGGTTTGTCGTTTGTTTTCGTACTTGCTTGGACACTTTCATAGAATAGAATTGTATGTGCTTTATGTTTGTTAGCAATAGACTGTCTGTCCAGAAATGAATGAACATTTATTCAAATGGATAGCATTATATGCTAGTACAGTGTGGATAATTCTACTGATCGCTACCTATACATACCATGACTGCAAAGGGTCACCAGGCTCGACCATGATCCCCTCGCCAGGCAAGCCTTGCAAGGGCCGGCCAAGGAAAGGCGAGGTCATGACCAGGGCCCGGTCGCAAACAGCACTCCCTGATCGAGCTTGATCAGGGCTGCCTTGGAGGCAAACGTCTACCTTTGCATGTAGGTGCGGGTGATCCCTTTCCAGTGCTGGCCAAGGACTGGCCAGCTCGATACACTTTTAGTGATGGGGGCTGCATAGATCGATTGTTGAAGAAAGCTTGGGAATCTCATGACGACTTCTATAACCCTCTATGCAATCTTTTTCGTCGCGTCTCTTCACTGATAACGATCAATCAAGGCCAAAGCCTCTGTGCGACGGAGTATCTTTACGACTGGCCTACAGATTGTACGGCCAATTTCCGGCCCCGGATCCCCCGTGTTGATCCAACTAGCCAGGCTATTATCGACGTCTGCCGAAATCTGATGTCGCAATGGCTATGTTTGGACTCTGAGGCGACATACAAAAGCGCACAGGTCGTGCAGTTCTTTGTTGACCGGCTAGGTGCGGAGGGTACTTTGCTTGATCTTCGAAAGTTTGATGTATCAACTCCAACCAAAATGGCGGATCTGCAAGCCAAACTTGAGAATGCAATCATAATTAATCAAGACAGTATCGGGAGGACAATGCTACGACAGATTGCCAGTGTCTCAGGCGCACCAGACCAAGCCGAACTGACATCAATTCTGGTGTGTATTTATCCGTTTTCATGCGCTAGGACCATTGACATACCTTAATGTTTCAGTCTAAAACACCTCGGTGCGATGCATTAGATTATGGGACATCGTTACCGTTCTTCCTCCGCTCCGAAGGATCGTCAATACCAGGATCCGCCTTCTCTGGTGTCCTACCATCACCGTGTTCTTCCCGATCCCTATCTTCGAATACTTCTACGGTTGGAACTCACGGTGATGTAAAGCGGCTTCAACTAATGTTTGAACTATTATATCCTCTACTGGACGGAGTGTCGGAGCCTCATCCACCCTTCAATGAAACGCCGGAGCTTACCGCTGCCGTTCGCAACTTCATCGACTACGTTAATGTTGACACGGATAGGCTGAGCATCTTTCGAGATCTAGCCAGCAGCCGTCTTCAATCGTTACGACCTGGCGGCCCGTGGGATCCAGATAACTTGCGTACACGTGCTGGGTTTTTCAGTGCGCTTGTATGCCGAGGAATCATTCATCGCACCGCATATATAAAGGACCCCAATAACCCTGTTTATTTCTCCGATGAAAATGCCTGGAACGTAATTCGATACGGCCCGCAACAACAGCAAGGAGAAAAATATTTCTGTATTAAAAAAGCCTACAGCGAAGCTCCCAGTGCTAAACGAACATCGGCCAACGCGTCACAGTACTGGAAAGCAGCTTCTGATTTCCGATACAACTGGTTCCTGACCGCCGAGAAACCGACCCCATTCCTCGAGCTCTGGAATCACTTCCGAAACACCAAATTCCAAGATCCCGACCAGGAACATCGTTGGGTGAAGGTATTTCCTGAGATCGGAAATTTACAGGCGTATTTGTTAGCTTCTGACTACGCAATTGCTGGCTTAGTGACAACTCCAACACCTGCGGAAATGGCAGTAGTCCTTCAGACAATCGATGCTGGAGGTATGAAGGGCCTACGTCTTCTAAATCTACCCTGTTCGAGTCTCGAGGAAGTAACACAATCTTTCCAATATGTTTACGAATACCTCTCGCAGGTGATACCAGCAGCACGGCAACAACAGATGAAGTTCAACATATTTGTCGTTGAACACTCTCTGTGCAAGTATTCCTCGTCTAAGCGACTGAATAACGATAAATTCCATGCTATAGAGAATCTTCTGGTAGAGTTGCCACCGGTACGTGTCTACAATCAAAATCTCAGTGATGCACTTACTGAACATTGGTCAGAACGAGGGTCCGTTGCCACTCTCTTCAAACTTTGATTCATCCAGTCATATGAGGAGCGCTGCTGATCGAAATTTCAGGCCGCGGTTTTGAGAAAACAGAGGGTGCCCGCGAGGCAAGAACACCTGGTTGTTGACGTGGTTAACCCCAAATATGTTTCGATGAATCTTTTACGTAGGGTGAATTTTGAGGGTAAAAAGTGCTTTAATTTCGTTCAATTCAGATTTTATTTCACCCTTCTTACGGTTGATGCGCTCGACGAAACTCACGAACAATCAAGAATCTCAGAAGCTTAACGTTTAAATACGGGTCGCCAATCATTGCAGTAGTCATCAGAAGCCGTCGAAATTGTTTGGTTGCTCATCGTCTGTCACGATTATCGGGTTCGAGAGTTCTGAATGAGACAGCCATGTGAATGAGGGTACTATCGGTTCGTAACTCAAAGGTACTGTTAAAGCGTAATGCTTACCCTGAAAGATGATGCTTTCACTTAGGGTCTAGAAAGTCAGTAGAAGACAAGGATCGGACAGATAAATATAATGGAGACGGGTAAATATATCAAAGTGTCTGATCCTTCAGTCGGGCGTCGGCGGCGGTCGCACATTGCATGACGACTTTAAACACGTGGATCAGAAAGGTAATATCATGTGATAAGCACATTCACGCGATGTCATTGCTTACTTCGTTGCCATCCCCGATTTTGTCTTCAATGTCGCATCTTTCACGCCCTGAATTTTTACTATACCACTTGACGCCGCATCTATACAATCCGAAAAGGTTGCCCGCCAAGGCTTTAAAAAAGCTCAACCTACCCTTACGACGTTGCAAGTTTTTTGCTCGCATGCCATCTCCAGCTTCGTCCAATAGCGAAACCCTCTATAACGGTTCTGGGCCGGCCTCTCCAGGACAGCACTCCTCCGGCTATTCGTCTGGCTCTGACATGCATATCGACTCGCCGCCTACAGCTCTTCGTGCCGGGATCGCTCCCCCCGGACCCTCCGGCAGACCTTCCACCCCTCCACGAACCATGCTATCAGTCCAACTACACTTTGAGAGGACTCAGAGGAGAGATGGTTCCCCCCCCCCTGCCGATCCAAGTGATCTCCTGTCCGCCCTGCCCATTGGCAGGGACCATGGTGCCTCCAGTGCTGCGTAAGTATCTGTTCTTTCAATAAATGTTATCTATCTAATCATCCATTTAGCCCTTCTCCTGTGTCGGCTACTGCTCCTGTCCTTCCTCCGACTCCTGCTGCTGTGTTTGAGCCCGCACTGGATCCCGAAACGTCATTGGTAGTGAAATTAATCTCTTTTACTTGTCAGAGTCTTACTTTTTTGTTTGCAGATGGCTGAAATGATTATTCTAGGAGTTATCCAGGGTTTGTCCCCATACTTCAACCGTCTGATTGCTTTACTCGTGAGCATTCAGAAGGATTTGGCGGAGACAAAGGCCGCGAGAAAGTAACCTGTTCATTGTTTTATTTTTCCCGTTGTAGTTCTGCGCATTAGGTGGTGTACGATGTCAATGCGAGTTTTCTGTAATATTTGTAACATCTTTTACTCTTTTCCTTTTGCAACCTCTTCTATCTTATTTAAATAGGTGTCTTATTTAACTGGGAGTCTTATTTAAATCATCCTAACAATGTCATGTTTTGCGGTGCCTTTTATTAAGGTTCCTGCAATTTCTCCGACAATTTTTTGTTCGCCTCATCAACTCACCTTTTTTTGCAACGCCTACCTTTCATTCGTATTTCTTACCATGTCGAACTCTTCCAGCAACTCGTCGGCTCCTCAGAATGTCTCGATGGAGGTCTTGCTTCAGGTATGACTTATAAATCTGTGTTCATTGCGTCAGAATGTGCTTTACTGATATCGCCGTCTCATGATTCAGGCCATACAGGCTCTCGAGCTAAAAAATCAAGCCTTAGCTATAGAAAATAGGTCCCTCAAGGTGACTCAGCCAGCGCCGGCTCGCTCCAAATCGGCGTCTCGAGGCCCCAGCTCCTCAGCTCCCTCGGTTCAAGGTGGATCTTCTCCGACAGTATCAGATGCAGAAGAAAACGAAAAGAGCCTTCTCTCAGCCGAAGACACGAAGAAACTTCAGCACTGTGCAAAGTCTCTTACCGTGTTCTGTAACATATTTTGGGAGAAGAAACATGTTTTCGGTTATTCGCGGGAAAAAGCTGCTGAAGAACTGGCTCGTGTTCGTGAGGAACTTGATCGTCTCGATCAGATGGATGACAATAAAAGGGAGGCTATGGGAACCGCCTTCAAAGCCCAAAAGCAACAGGCAGAGGGACGAGTTTCTCTCCTGCGGATCGTCGAGGCTCTTTATGAGTCTGTTCCTGCAAAATTCCATGATATGGTTGAGTACGATTATCAAGAAGTAAGAGATACGGTACGCTTATTTCTGGAAGTGCGTTGTCATAAAATATTAACGCAATGTCAGATGAAAGCGGCAGCAAAGTCGGCAAGGGCAAACCTCGTTTACTATGCAAAACGCTCGGCAACCGATATCTTCAACGATATCCCTATCCCTTACGCTACCTTCAGCTCCAAATACAATCGCGTCGGCGACGAGCTCTGCTTGCGTCTTTTAGGATATGACAAGAAGAAGCAGCGATACGTGCAGTGCCCCGAGATTCTCTATCCTGTTGGCCAAGGGGCAAGGCCGATTCCAATGTTTTCCAAGCTCCGGCCTTGGTCAAGGTATGATAATGGTCTCATTATACTAGTACATATATCAATAATGTGTTCTAGCTTCTCAGTGTCACTTTATATGGCCAGTCGTCCCTCCAATCCAATAAGACAACGAAGGCTACCAATGGGGACCTCTGGGAAGTAACCTCTATCTCAGCTGGCGCCATTGCTTGCGCGGCTACTGTGGTGAGCTTCCATCTCTCAGGTAGCACCTGGCAGCACTTACTGACATCTGTGTCTAGGTGCGATATTTACTGTCCCACGACACTAGCTTTACGACGCGAGGCGATAAAACTCACATCCCATATGAGAAAGACTGCGAGTTTTATATACGTATGATCGAATCGACTCTCACCTTCCGATCAACCATCAAGACACTCGAGTATTTTAACCAAAATCTCTTTTCGGCTAAGGGGCGTGACTTGGGTTTCATGGCTGATGCTGGAGAGGAGTCAGATCATTCGGATGAAGACGATATAATGCGTGCTCTGAGGCGACCAGAGCTCGATCGTGAAACCGAGGTGAACACCTCTGTCGACGAGGAGAATTTGTCAGCCTTGACATTGATGCCATTGGCCACGCTGATGCCACTGCCTCGGGCCGAAGACACTGCAATCCCTGTTTCCTCTGAACCCACCTATGTGGATGTATCTGACGATGAACCGTCCGCCATTCAGAACAGCGAAGTCGATCAGGCTCCCGGCAGTGGGGTCTCAGTTGTCTCTGCGGGCCCACCTGCTCAAGAGACCATTACCAAACCCACCAGAGGTCGAGGTCGAGGCAGCAAGAAACCTACTTCTGGGCGAGGCAAGGTGAATCGAGGCGGCGCTAAAGGTCGTGGTACGGGAACGTCTGTCAGAGCGCCCGGTGATAGTGCTGTTACTGCGCCAAAAGCCCCGGGTGGCCGTCAGCTTCGTGCTAGAGGTGGCAATAAACAGAATGTCGAGCATTCCAGTTCTCTCGCAGACAACTTAGATTTGGATGAAAGCATTGAGGAGGATTTCGAGTATAGCACAGCCAACATCCATTAGTATAAATAGCTTGTCGAGACATTTGTAGTACGGCTCAATATGATATCATTGCGATCAAGTCCGTAACCGTCTCAAATCTGTGAGTTGAAGGACTCAAAGTGAAAAGAATTGACACCTTTGTTGTCAGTCATAGCTACATTTATATCATAATAACCCAATGGACTAGCATTTATAAGGCCTCTTAGTGTATTGGTTGTATCATGTGTGTATATTTGTATCATTATTGTACTTGTTCGCTGGTTCGAACCTCAGTCTTGACATTATTTATTTCTCTTCGCTTGCTTACGTAATCCGCAATGAAATGTTCCTATTGACTCAGCAATATTACTGACCGTGGGTCTAGACTGAGTCGAGATCCAAACTCGCAAGTTGCCGAATATTTTGTCTTCCTAAAAAACTTCTTTCCGAGGATTAAAATGTATTAAAATTTCTCTTCCGGCGAGGTGGTGCAGCTATTAAAATACCCAAAAAGGGCCAGCTCATTGAAAATAATGTCCTAAAATTGAGCCTTTTAAGGCCTCGTCCCCTCTGTAATAATCGATTAAATGCTCGATTGGAAATATTTCAATAGTGATTTAAAAACCTATTCCTATAGGGGTATAGTCGGTCTTTTATTGCTCTTTTATGTTCTCGAAGTGATATCATCGTGCGATTAAAATTCCGGACTCTTTTATCAAAATGTCATTTATTGTACCTATTCCAATTTTGGTATTATGACGATTTTATTCGCTAAAAATCCCAAAAAAGGCCATTGCACAATGTCCGACAAACGATGGATCGGTGTCAGCTGTTCTCGACGTTGCCCACGATATCGCTATGATCGTTTATTGGGACGTTGACGGAGGCTCAGTCACCATAACCCTTCCAACGCCTGATGCCGCCCCTATAATCGTCAAGTCTACGGGAAACAGCGCTGTTATTCTCGACCTCAACGAATGGAAAGTCACACTTTCTGATCCCTCACAGACCCTGGCAAATATTACGTTGACAGTCTCTCTTGGACAAGGAGCACCTCCTGCGGGGTGGACAGACGTATTGGCCACCAAGTCAGCCCATTTTGATCTTCCTTCAGACGAGTTTCGGGGAGAAAGCGTTACACAGATACTGGTAGCCGAAGCTTGAGGGTGTCCAGGGTCCTACATGTAATTACATTCTCACGTACCGTAACACCAACACCGTTATATCGGGGTCCTTGTAGTGTTTTCCTCGTGTTACAATGGCCCAATTCTTCATTCCTGGTTGTCTCTGTTGTTACCACTGGTCCTGAGTCGCTCTGTGGCGGTCTTAGTGCGGAAGCTGGAAGACGGCGCGTCGGTTGGCGCCGTGAATATTGGTATTTATTGAGGTATCAGATTCTACAAATAGAAGCAACGCGTCCGAATCGTGCAAATCGTGTTTGCAAGCATCTTTCATCTTGACCGGCTCCTGCTGTGAGCTGGAATTCGTAGACACTCGTTTTTCAATGCGCTTTTCTCTGACTTTTGCGTCCTTGCTCTCTTCGGTGTTCGTCTGCTCAGCCGCCGCCGCAAATGCCGTCTCTCAAGCTCCACTGGCATCTTCAGCCTCAGCATCGAGCGTGACGACCTCCGCAGTTTCGACAATCAATAATTCAGCTTCAGTGACTACCGGCGCCGCGAGCTCGTCGCAACCCACTGCTACCAGCACCCAAGACATCAATCTCATTCGGGACCGTCGTTTGACATCGATTATATCCGGGCTTTCAGGCTCTAGCAATGGAATTGCCGGCTGGTAAGTCTTGGCGCATTGACGAACGTCGTCACATGTCACCATGATCCTAGGCTTTCTTCTCTCGACTCTGATGGCAAATGGCCTGACGTGAACTATGCCACGGGATGTGCTGCCCAGCGCGCGAACTGGCCTGCCAGAGATCACTGGGCCCGGTTGCGTAAGGATGCATTTTTCCGTCCTTTATCGTACTCATCTCCCTCTTCGCAGTCACCATGGCAGGCGCTTGGCACGGTGGACTTCCGGGTGTAAGTGAGTACGTCAAAGATGCCAGCCTCGAATCAGCCATCCTCCTTGGGATGAGGTGGTGGTTTGACCGCGATTTTACCAACCCTGCCTGCTTGGACAATGGCGGTAGTGCAAGTTGCCCTTGCAATTCTACGGAGACCCTGCTCTGGAATACCAATTGGTACAGCAATGTGGGTCGCGACTTGCTGAAATACTTCTCCGTCCCTCAATGCCTCGCAGGTTATCGGAGTGCCGCAGTTAGTGGTGGACGTGTGTCTTATTATGGGGACAGATATCCTTTCTGAAGCAGATGAGAACCACTGTATGCTCATGTCAACTCGTTCATATGGTGCTTTCGCTCGACATGCAAGCTATATGACTGGAGCCAATATTCTGGACGTAGCCAAGATTGGAATAGATGCAGGGCTTTTGTCCTCGAACGAGTCTTTTGTCGCTGATGCTTATAGTAAAATTCACCAAGAACTTTTGATAAAAGATGGTATCATGGTAGATGGCATTAGGTCTGGTACGTTCAATATACTCGTGTCTCCCAAACATGCATTGACCCTGCTTTCGTAGACGGTAGTTTTGGGTATGTTCATTGAACACAAACGATTTTCCCCACGCTAACATCTGCAATAGCCAGCACGGAGGCTTACTCTATAACGGCAATTACGGTCAGTTTTCATATATATGAGATCTCGTCACCCTAACATAATTGCTTATTTCAGGTACTGTCTAGTATGATTATGTTGCAGCTGCATCGGAGTAGTGATTTACGTGAATATGTTCTAGCTCCAACGATGTCATGGACCTCGAGCTTGCAGCAGCAGGAACCGAATTTTCGGCGGGTTCTGCTTCCAAGACCGCCTTGGCCAATCTTTTTGACGGGGACAAATGGATGATTGTTTACAATGCGATTAATGGTGTACTTCATTGGGATTTTGTAGGGTCTTTCAAACGTTATACATGCAGACAACCAATGACGGCTTTTGTTATAAAGTCTGTTCTACCGAGATTCATCAGCTTTCCTGTTATCGACGGACAGTACGCTGACCTCTTTTTTGCTCCTGGGCAAGGTTCATTATTAACAGGGCCACCGCTGACATTGGAATGAATTTAACGGCAGTCGAGGAGTTAGGTAATGAATGGATGTCAAGCACACTAACAGAGTTTGGAGTCAGTTTAAAAGACAATGATCTAACACACGCTAATGCTGGAAACCTCACTGGTAACCGTATGTTTTACGCCAACGATTACATGGTACTTGAACTTCTATTTATCCGCCTTACAAATGTCATAGCTAACCTAGTGGGCAGGTTCATCGTGGCAAAGAGTATGTCACAACTCTTAAGATGTTCTCGTCGAGAACAAAAAACACGGAGTGTACCAATTCGGAAAACGTAAGCTGTGAAATGTTGGTTATGTTGCATTTGGAAGACTTATCGGTCGCCTATTCCCTCTAGCCATTCGGATTCCACCTCTCAGACGGTGTCCTTTACACCTATCTCAATGGCAACGAGTATGAAGACATCGCTGCGGCCTGGGATTGGAACCTCATTCCAGGAATCACTGTTGACTATAACGCGACGTCGTTGAGCTGCTCAAGCAGTCAGTTCACTGGACTGCAGGCTTTCGTAGGCGGGTATCCGATGGCCAAGTGGGCCTTGCAGCCATGCGGTATCTGAACCCTGCCACAGAGTCGTTGAGCTGGCAGAAGGTCTGGTTCTTCCTCGAAGACGATATGCAGCACGTCATATTGCAATATATCGTCCAAAACCAACGCACCAGTCTATTCTATCCTCGATCAAAAGCGCTACGTCGGACCATTAGTCGTAGACGAGTACGAGAAAGTAGGCCTACGACGGGGCTAGGTCGTTTGTGGCATGGCAATATTGGTTATGTCTCGATCCACAAGAGACAACGTCCATCTCTTTCAGCGTCGAGGAGAAAGCGTGGCAATTGGTCCTCGATCGGTATATCTACGCAGCCTCCAGCGGATGTCACGCTTTTCACTGCGTGGTTACAGCATATTCCTTGAACACGTCTTCATCATATACGACTTTCCCGATACAGATCTTGACACTTTCCTTTCAAAAAGCGC
>JAIWYQ010000050.1:0-26969 GCA_022818035.1 Armillaria solidipes
ACTAGTACAGGATAGATATGCAATTGTATTGTTACAAAATCGCAAAATCTAGGTGTGAACGCGTAGACGGCGTATCATCTCCCCCACACTGAAATAGTGACTGTCCTCAGTCACCTAAGTCCATTTTTGTACTTAGCAGTGCGTCCCACTAGTGACCCGTTGCTATTCCTTCGAGGTCACAGGTCTCGATCACGTCTTTTAGTCACTAAGCCCGTTCGGCACTTAGCCATCAATGATCATCAAATTCACTTAATGATTTTCAGATTCATGTGCGACCGCGCAAATCTTACTTTACTAGGACTGTTTCTCATTTCTATTCATTCTTACTTATTTCATGTGTGTGTTACTAGTATGATCGAGTAAGGAGCTAGCCGCACGGCTGGTACGGCCGTTTCAAGCTCAGCTTGGAAATTGTATTGAATCAAACCTAAGTCCGACTTCTATAAAATTTGCCTGCTTTCACCCTCTCCGTCGACTATTCTGTCGTCGCATTTACTAGTAGCTCTTTCTTCTTTCTAATGAAGCTCGAAGACTTCGCTGCCGGGGTCAATCAACTCCGTCCTCTTTTGAATCCTGACAAGCGCAGCCAGTACAGGGCAAAAGAAATTGCGCGACGACTCAAGGATAGCACTCCCTTCCTGGTAGATGATCCCTCTACTAGTGCCGTCGCTTCTCACTAACGATTTTCTGACTACTTTAAGATCCAAATCCTGAAGCTTTCTCGTCAGGCCAAGACCCATCCCGCTGCCTCTTTCGCTCGCGATCTTCTCTACACCTGCGATACTATTGTCACAGAGCTCCCTGCCAACTTACGGCTTCCTAGCTTTGTCAGCTGGGAACTCAGGATGAGCGAACAGTCCGGGGTACGTGCTAGCTTCTTCTTTGACCTTTCTGCCTACTAAGATAGTCTTTCTAGCGCATCAAGATTGACGAAGACACGCCGCTTCCCGAGGCGTTCCTTGCTGCTTTGTCTGGTCAAGGCCGGAAGCGAAAGGTCCCCCCTCGTGATGAATCAGGGGATGACGACGCTTCGGGCGACGATGACGATGAAGAACGGGTCGACGCTACTAGTGGTGACGAAGGAAGTGACGATGAAAGCGAGGATGGATCTGACGAGTCCGAAGAGGAAGTCGTTCCCAAGGTCCGTCGCTGTTTTCTTTCCTGCCGTCTACTTAGCTGACCGCTCTCGTTAGGTCAAAGGTGCTGCCAAGAACCAAAAGCAGAAAGCGTCGTCACCCAAGAAGAAGTTCACCATTCCCAAGGAACCTGAGGTCGGCCTTTCGATTACCGTACCAGTTGGTCCTCCCAAGAAGACTCCTAAGACCCAGCCTGGTTCGATAAAGGACGAACCTGTTCCCAGTACGTCTTCTTTATTTGCATTCTAGCGCTTTCTTACTGATTCCTTGACTAGAGGCAGGTAGCTCTCGTGGTACTAGAACTTCGCAGCGATCTGGGATCACGGAGGAGAAGCCCGTGGCCTCTTCATCCAGGGCAGCAGCGCCCGCTACGGTGACTATTAAGAACAAGAAGCATTTGGCCTTTGGCAGTAAGTTTGCTATTTATTCTGTTCTTCTTCTTTCTCTGACTAGTCGGCATTCAGTCCACAGATATGGCAGAGAGGTTCCGGTTCCTGTCAAGGACGAGGAAATCGACCACATCACACAAGCGTCGACCGTGGTGGGTGTCCCATTTTCTTTTTACTATGCGCCGGCTCACTTCCTTCGTTCGTTCTACCAGCCGCAATATGGGTGTGCCCAATGTTCGTCTAGCGTCCAAAACCAGGCCTGCGTCTTCCTAGGGTGGGGCAAACGCTGCAACAATTGTGAAGCGGCTACCAAGAGCCTCTGCTCTTACCGTGCCGAGCCCGTTCAGCGCTATCATGCTCGCAAGGAGCTGGCCAAGTTCGTTGAGGCGACGCCCGATAGTACGTGCTCTTTCTTTTGTTCTCATTCTTTACTTAAAATTTCTTTCAAAGATGTTCGTACTTCCATTGCTCGTACCAGTACCGCTCTCCAGGTCTTCGAGGCTTGCGCAAATGCCGCTGCTCAGGCAGCTCAGCAATACCGCGCCTCCCTAGAGGAAACACTCGTTATCTGTCAAGACGCCGCTGCTAACGAAGGAGGGAACGCTCTCCGAGGAATTGTCTTCGAGAGCGTGGACTTCGAAGAACAACTTCGTGTGGCTCTTGTCAAGGTCGACAGGTCCTCGTCTCTCCCTTTGAATAGTACGTTTTCTATTTGACTGTACTGATGGAACTGCCTGTACTGAACTTCATATGCTATTCAGCCACCGGGACGTCCTCTTTTGATCAGATCGTCGCTCAAGCCCTCAGCAAGCCTTCCTTGAGGACCGACTCGCCTTCCCTTCCCGTCGTCGAGGGTTCGGGTGGCGTTGCTACTCCGGCTCGTATTCAGGAGGTTAGCGTGGCTCCCAAGGACGACTCTGATGACGAGCTTGGTGCTCTCGTGAATCCGACTACGAGCTCTCCCGTTCGTCCACCTATCGAGTCGTTGAAGGATGCTTGAGCTGCTGGCCATGGACTTTTTACTTCGAACATTTTACAATAGCTTTTCTGTACGCGCCCTCAGGGCATATGTTTACTTTCTGTAGTGCCAAAGTGTGGATATAGCACTTAAAATATTCAATGATTTTCGCATGTCCCATCCTCTCTTGTGTGATGTGAGGTCTGTGTTTCAAGAATCCATCTAAGTCTTCATTCATGGGGTACTAGCGTGATTTTCGCTTCTCTGCGCAATGTGGGGTAGGGAGCACTCAGAGTGCCGCTTAGATGCCTGTCATCCGCATTCGGCTAGAAATTGATGATGCGATCATTCTTCCTTCCAGATTGCGTACTAGTTCCTCTAATGCTAGTGAGGTTTCCGAGTTAGCCATGCAGGTTTCCACCCTTTTGAGGTACACTAGTGACTCGTTAAGTGTGACTAGTGGACTTTCTCAAAACGTAAGTCCACTAGTGACTTAGGATTTTCACTAGTGTCCGATCACGGTGCACTATTGACAACCGATTGGATATTGTGGCTGGTTTCGCCATCACTAGTTGTTTCGATTCGACTTGGGTATTCTTTCAAACAGTTGGATATTGCGTGAGCGGCGTCGCTCGTGGCCTAGTCTTTAGTAATTTCTTATTGAAATTTCTCGGAAATTTTCGCGAAATTTTTGCGAGATTTTGACTAAGTCCAAGAGCACGGTCCTCCCCCACACTATAAATTCAACGTCCCCGTTGACTAGTCGTTTCATCGTCTTACTAGTAGACTTCTTTTCGTGACTAGCCTCATCACTCCAAAACTCTTCAAACTATTCTTCCAAAATATTTTCATAAAATCGTCACTAGCCATGTCCAATCCTACCGACGTCGCTGTCCTTGTTGCTCGTGCTAATGAGGCTATTCAAGCCGCCGATACTTTGTGGGAACACAAAGTTGAGCTGGAGACGCTTGTCAAACAGTGTAAGGCTGTTTGCGCTATCGGGGTATGTGGACTAGTGATTCAATTTTCGATCTTCGACTGACTAGTGATCCAGGCAGAGCTAGTGGAGAAGCATCCTGCTTCGGTCATTGGCAATGCCAAGAACGAAGACGTGGTTTTTCGTATCAAGCAGGTCTTCGAACGAATTCAGTCAGACCACTCCACCGTTCCAACATTCAAGGATTACCATACCATTCGTACTTTCACCGGAACCATCCATAGTGAGCGTGACAAGCGGGCAGCGGCTGTTGCGGCTGCTATTGCAGTCGTTACCACTCCTGCTGAGTCGACTCCCACCAAAACTACGGTCACTAGTGGCAAGCCTAAGGCTTCCAAAGCGGTGAGTACTTCACTAGTCATTGTTTCTTTCTATTCTTAACCGACTATTTTGCTTTCTAGCCTGCCAAACGAAGTCGCCGCCTCGCTAAGTCGAGAGCCATCATCGAGGACTCGTCCGATGACGAAGCTAGCGTCGTCGCAGCCACTGAGGAGGACACGGTCATGGGTAACCCTGATGCTTCCAGTGCGCCACCGGAAACTGACCCGGTATTGATTCCTTCAGCTGCCATTCGTCGCAAGGCTGATACCGTCATTTCGCGCTTTGAACAGATGAATATCGACGAGGATGTCGATGTCATTGTCAATCGCGATCCGACTGCCGGTAACATCGTCGAAGGCCATAAGGTTCCACTTCCCAAGTTCCTCAAGAACAAGAAAGCTGCTCAGGCTGCTCAGGTTCGTTTACTAGTCGGTTTTCTTCTTCACTAGTCTAAAAGGTTTTCTTTCAGAGGGAAAAGGAGAAGGCAGAGCGACGTGCCGAGGCGATTCAGGTGACTTTCTATCCACTAGTATTCGATCTCGACTCACTTTCACACATTTACCAGGCCGCCGAAGCGACTATTGCCAAAGGGAAGGCTATCGAGGCCGCTAACCAAGCCAGGAAGCGTCCTCGCGCCTCTGCTGACCATGCTTTCAAGGATTCCCCTTACACTATTGCTGGTATGTGCTTACTAGTGGGTTATGCGACGCCCTATTCACCTTCTTTCTTTTACTAGCGGCTGACTTAGCTATCAACAACGAGGCTAGTCAGAGTACTGTCGACGCTGCGGCTTCACTAGTCGTTGCTGGGGATCATATCAACCCTTCCGAAAGCGTCTTGCGCTCTAGGGAGGCTGATCTTCGCAACGATGTGATTGCCACCACCCACAAAATCGAGTACCTGTTGAAATACAGGGAGTTTGTGGTTGCTCACCATGGCCAAGTCGTCAAGCAGCTCGAGAGCCGCCTTCCTGTGCCTATGGAGGCCGATTCCTCTGCTCCAGTTGCTTCTGGCTCCAAGCTTTACTAGTACTAGTCGCTCTGGAACCTTACTAGTCACCGCATATATCAATTTTCTATTACTAGTCTGTCGTTTTTCGTGATTTCCAACTGCCTAGATACAGTATCTAGCTTACACCGTCGTTACTCAGCAATATACAGTGTTTTTAACCGTCTCCGATCGCTGTTTTCGAGCTTCTGAGTCGACTAGTGATGGGGACTTCGTCGTCTTCATCACTATTGCTATCATTATCATTAGGCTGAGGGTATCCCTCCGCTTCTGAAGCTGAATCGTCGCTGTCAGACTCACTAGTGTCGCTCTGCTGCAGTCTAACTCGGTCTACACCATACAATTTCTTGCCTAAGGTCCGATAGTGGTATTCTGTTGGGACAGACTCATCACTATCCACCAACTCTTTAAGAGTTTGGGGACTTACATCGATTAAATCATGAATTTTCTTGGGTAACTCGACACTATGCCTCGCATGGTATGGGATTACTCTAAACTGAGCGACTGTGCCGCCCACTATTGAACCATCCAACTCTGCTAAGACATAAGAACCACCTTTAGTCCTTCTTATGACGACTAGTGGCCCCAAGTACCTTGGCTCCATCTTGCTATCGAGACTATCCTCGACTCGCGTATTTCGCATAAGCACTAGTCGACCTGGTTTGAAGTCGTAGTCCACTATAGTGGCCTTGTGCTCGCGTTGGTAGCGTAGTACTGTATCGAGTTTATTCTTGCTCACTTTCTGTCGCATTTCCATTACATGCTGAGCATGCTTGGCTAGTGCTTTCGCTCGTAGGCCTATGAGGTCTGCGGTACTCAAGATTCCACTTGGAGGCTTGACTAGCCAAGTCGCTTCTACTACATCAAGCGGTACTATTGGATGTGCGCCTAGTGCCATGAAATATGGTGAACAACCGGTACCACGCTTAATAGTGATACGGTCAGCCCACAATACATGCGGTAGGAAGTAAAACCACTTCCTCGAGTTGCCACTAGTCGCTTTGAATAGCGCCTGACGAAGGTCCCAATGACCCCTTTCAATCTTTCCATTTGCTTGCGAGTTGTAAGGTGTGATCCTTATGCCAGTAATGCCGTACTTGTCCTTTAGCCACTGTATAACAGCGACCCAAGGTCCTCCATTATCAGTTACTATTTCGTAGGGACAGCCCCACCTGCATATCACATCCTCAAAGAACCAAATCGCAATTGCTTTAGCGTTTTCATTCTGTAATGCCCTAGCTTCTGGCCAAGACGATAACGAGTCGCGTGCGTGAACTATATACTTGCACTTGTTAGATGCCGGGGACATGATCATAGTGTCGCAATGTACCTTCTGGAATAGCGACGGCGTCTGAGTGACAGAGGGTGGAATACGAAGCATGGTCTTCTGTCGAACTTGGCATAAATGACAAGACTTGACATACCAACTGACATCTCGTTCCAACTCTGGCCACCAGAACCGTTGATCCAATAGTGACTTAGTCGCGTAAAAGCCTCGATGTCCTAACGAGTCGTGTGCCGATCTCATCATATACATTCGATGCTCTTTATCCACTACTAGTCGATGATCTCCTTCGGTACTGCGCCTGTATAACCGTCCTTCCTTATCCAAGAAGAAGTTCCGACAGTACTGCTTGAAAGTCAAGTACTGTTTGTCGTTAAGTCCCTCTGGACGGTATCTAACGTTCCTCAACCAAGTTCGGACATGCGGTAATCGTTCATCCTGTGCTAGTCCACTACTAGTCCGTTGTTTCTCTGGATAGTCCTCCCTTTTGTTAGGATCGAACTTATACTCGAGATCTGGGATGAGTGGAGTCGCTTTCAAGAACTGGCATATCGTCTCGTCAGTGTTTTCCTGTGCTAAGTATAGGTCTCTTAATTCTTGTTCACGAGAGCGTGCATCTTCCAATTCTACAGTGAAATCGTCGATACTAGTGGCTAGTGTGTACATATAACCACCTCGACTATCAATTTCATTCTTAAACTCGTCAATCTCCTTTGGTAGCGTACTAGTCCCTTCTGCAACTTCAAATTTCAAGGGTCCATGATCCTCAATCTCGTAATCCTTTAAGTCAGGATGTATTTCGTCTCCAGGTTGCGGATCTCGCCTTGATAGTCCGTCTGCAGGGAAAGTACTACCTTTCACATGGCGAAGAGTGAAATGAAACATCAGGATGTCTTCTATCCATCGGTTGATAGTGGCATTCGGTCCCATTCCAGGGTTGCTTAGCATACCCTTAATATACTGTGCGTCGGTTTCAACTACTAAGTTGCGAATTCCAATGAGCCAATATTGACAAGCCTTTAGTGCTCGCAATAGTCCATATAACTCGCGCTTAGGTTGCGAAAACCGCGCTTCTCTTTCATTCATAGTGATCGAGCCAAAGCGCACGTAATAGCGCTTGGTAGGATCCTTCTCATCGACTTGATATATGTAGAATCCAACCGCTTTGTACGAAGTATCAACGCATAGACCCACTTCCGCTTTACTAGTGAGGTCAATTGGTCGAATAGCAGGACTAGTCACGACTGCTTCTTTGAGCTTGTTCATGGCTCGCTGCTGTTCAACGTCCCACTCGAAGGGTACATTGAGTCGCGTCAACTTGACTAGTGGTTCTGCTATCTTCGAATAGTCCTTTATAAACTTTCGGCAGACTCCACAAGTCCCTAAGAAGGCTCGTACATCCGTGAGGTGCTGACAAGGACCCCAACGACTGATGACTCCAGCTCTATCAGGTTCAATTTTCCTTCCTTCATACGTGCATAAGTGACCAACCACCGTCATTTCTTCAACACACAAGAACGTCTTAGGTCCAGAGAAAGTTCCTCCACAATATTTCATCCGTTGAACCACTCGATTCATGTTCTGCATATGTTCCCATACAAAACGACGAATCCCAGGGTTTTCTGGAATAGTCTCAAAGCCCCCATCCTCAGTTTCATAGCGAGTTTTGGGCCCTCGTACAGGTACATCATCGATATAAGGACGAGTGACATGCGGGATTTCTTCTCTTAGGATATGCGTTACATCTTCATGGAATATTGGTACTGAATTAGTCCAACCCATCGGTAATTTTACTAGTCGCATCGAACCGAACGGCGTCTGGAACGTAGTATAGTCTCTAGATCCAACCGCGATGTCTCGCTCGTCGTATCCAACATATAAGTCCAAACATCCTCCACACGCTCTTCCTGCAAAATGCTCGGATAGTTCGTCTGTGGCCGGTGGAATCCCAGAATGCGCGATAGTCACAGCATTCAGAGGTTCCAAACTATGCACTAGTCGAAGACTTTTACCGTCTTTCTTAATTACACAGAACCACCTCGAACGATATGAAGAATTAGACGGCTCGTAAACACCAGCGTCGATCTTGGATTTAATAATCCGGCAGACTTCTTCGTAGATTCCTGGTGGGATGGGGATATTCTTCAAAACCCATGGAGTGTGCGGTACTATAGGAATATCTATTGGCGGGAAGAAGTCCTCTCGGAAATGCCCACTCTCAGTATCGTCCCAAGCAAAGGCTTGCTCTTGGATAGTCATGAAATGATGCATTAGCTTGCGCTCTTCTGGCCATAGAAATCCTTCTGGGTGGTTTTCGTCAATTTTAGCTTTTCTTTCAGAGGTATAGCGTCCAGTAGACACGTATTCTGGTGGACTAGTGCTCAATAGTGGGATGTCTTTGAGGGGATCACCCTTAATATCTCTTACTATTCGAAACTTGTCCGGCAGATCGCCTAATAGTGGCTTTACCTTCAATGCTACAGGTTTATATTTCTTACTAGCGAGCACTGCGACTGGTTTAAAGCCGGGGCTCTTCATGCGCGCACCAAGGTGCTCGAAACCGGGTACTAGTGCCGTCTTTTTCTTCTTTGGCTTACTAGTCGTCGGTTTCGCACGCAAGTTATCAACTAGTACATTGTAGATTGGGATTTCATTATCATCTAGTAACGGAGAGCCATCACTAGTGTGTTCGCACACATGATACTGCATTTTATAGCCTTCAGGAACTACCTTCCCTTGGAAGTAAGAGTTCAATAGTCCGTTGGCCTGTTCATCTCGTAAAAGGTTTTCTTCACTAGTCATCGAAGCCATGAGAAAGCTGTCGCATAGTTCTTTTTCTGAGAAGCTAGCGCCTTCTTTCGGTTGCATATAGCCTTCGATTTCAAAGTTACCATCACTAGTCTGCACGATTTGCAGGGCTAACTCTCCTTGATCGTTCATCAATTCATTGAGTTCAAATGAAAACCCTCTTCCGTAGTCTTAGGAGCAGCTTTCGCAACTCGAGGAGGTCCACCCCTCAAGAAGGTTGGAATAGTGCACCTCCGACTAGTGTTCGGATCCGTGATGGTAATGATTTGACCACCGTCCGCTTGATTCCTAATGACACTCTCGGTAAGGACATCAAATGGTCTGCCTAGTAGTACTTTATATGCAGGACTAGTGATAATGTGCACTTGCAAGTACACGGTAATATCATTAAAGAGGAAAGGGACATTCCTTGCTAGTCCTAAGGTTTTCTCGAGTTGACCGTTCGCGCTCTGCATATGAATAGTAATGTCAGGATCCCAAGCTACTCCTAGCTTGGTTGCGATTGCACTAGCCATCGATACTATCTGCGAACCTCCGTCAACTACGCTTTCTTCTTCGCCTGCGCCATTGATAACTGGATACACAGCTCGCAGACTAGCCGAGTCTTTCGCGACTATTACCTGCTTAGGCTTTTCTCCTGGCGCTAGTGAGTCAAGATACTGAAGATATGGGTCAGCCATAATTAAAGATCCAGCGGGTATCAAACCAATATTGAATTGAGCCGCCATGAACGTGGCAGATGGCAAGTCACGGATGTCGATCGCGTCTGACTCCAAGGACAAGTCCTTACTAGTCGCGTCTTCTTCATCACTAGTCTCACTAAATGGCAAGGGGTCGGACTCAGGTTGAGTCTCCCCCGCACTATACATCTGTTCTGTCGCTGGCTGCGTCGAAATTCGTTTCTTAGCCATCAACTTTGCTATCTCTTTCCTTAATGGTTCGGATAAGTCCATTAACTCTTCTGCATTCAAGACTATAGGCGTCTTCAATACTTTAGACGCGACGTCCTGCACTCTACCCTCCTTATGGATGGGTGCCGTATGCTTATAGGCTGGTGCTTTGGATTCGTCGAATCTGACTTGGGTTTTCTTTTTATTTGCGCTATCTGAGGGAAGAGGCGCGAAACTTACACTCGGAACTTTCCTAAAAGGTAGTTCTCGACGTGGGGCCCCATCCTCATCATCACTAGCGTCTTCTACAGTAACCGGTTTCTTACTAGTGGGTCGAGTGGTGGGAATCTCCACTACGACTTTCTTACTAGTAGGTACTCGCGGTACCGGTTCTTCTTTCTCAGATTCATCAGATTCATCAGACAATGGTTGAGTTACTTTCTTCACATATTTCTTCGGTTCAGTTCCCTTGGGTCGGTTTTTGAAATGGTCCTCCGGCTGTTTATGGGGAATAGTCATAGGGATCGACATATTCTTCCCCGTAGCCTTCATCAGACCCTTTCGAAACCCTGCTGGGATGCATCACCACCGCTAGCGCGTGTGGCAGCGTACTGACCTTCAAAGTTTTGGTTACTAGTCGCGTTCTGATTACCAGTCTGGCTGAATAGTGACCTCATTTGATTCAAAAACACGTTAGGATCAAACGGTTGATTCATTGGCTGACTACTAGTAGATGGTACAGGTGCTTGCAACAACTGAGGCTGGAGCGCAGGTTGAACAGGCGTCGGCACACGAGCACTAGTCTGCCAATATTGCAGATCTTGACGAAGTTTATCAATGACTTCGTCCCTAGCATCTCGCGGCTTATTCGCGTACAGAGAAGCGTTATCAGGCAGGCTGATATTGAATACTCCAGCCGGTCCACTAACATCTTCCCAGAACATCTGTTCCTGCCTTTTGCTCAGCGTAGCTAGCATACGATCCATTGGACAGAGGTGCGCTGGTTCGCGCGGAATTGGCGTACCATCGGCCATCATGAACTTGCGATCGACGAGCTTCAACAATCCTTCCGCTACGTGCTTCTGTACATTCTGGCAATCTCTTACGAAATGACCAGGTTTCCAGTCGTACCAGCAATTATCGGATGGTCCTGCTCCCGAATGCTCATTCTGCGGTCGCGGCTGCCTAAACGAGGAGTTATTTCCACCTTGTTGAAAGGCTCTCAAGATTTGCTCTTGACGCTCCTTCGCCTGCTTCTCGCCCACGTCAATGCGATCGAGTAAAGTAGCTACTTGCTGCTTTACTTCTTCAAATTCTGCCTTGATTCCAGAACCACTAGTGGCTCCGGCTGATGATATGCTTTCACTAGTCGCCGACAGAAAGTAACTAGTAGAGCTGTTAAGAGCAATATCATCGGCTTCTGCAACAACCTCGTCAAGGGTGTGCATGTCTTCCCGTCTCTTGACAGGTGGTGCGACGACAGGTGCAGCAGCAGCACCAGCAGCGGCAGCTGCGGGAGCGGCGGCAGGTGCACTAGTCGCGCTTTTGATACCACGCTTAATGCTTAATCGCGACGCGATGTTTGCACGAAACGCGGGCGACAACGACTCGGTGAATTTTTCCACTAGTTCACGATTCGTGACTAGCGCTGGAGGCTTCTGAAGTTTCTTGGCTTCGGTCAAGAATCTACGCTTGAATTTTAGGTACGACTCGCGCTCGTCGGCCCCTAGGTTAGAGAACTTACGCGAAATACGCGTGAGCCTCTCCCAAGTGCCGGTTTCTGCGTCTGCCGCCTCTGGGTAATTCTTCAAGATAGCTTCTTTGAATTCAGCGAAGGAACCATTATCATATTCATCCAATGCTTGCCATTCTTCTTCGGTACGAGCATCTGTGTACCTCACTAGCTTCTTCTTCTTCTCGTCGTCGTCTTTGATGCTATAGTCGGAGAATAAATCCTCCATCTGTCCAAGGAAACGTCGCAAGTTCTCAGGCTCATCGCTATCGAACTTGGGCGCGTCCCTAGACGTCGGTCTAGGCATCTTTTGGGTGCTAGCTGACATGATCGGTCTGCTAACGGGTTGAATGGACTGGGAGTTCGTTTGTCCAGGTACTAGTGGGTTCGTTGGTCCACTAGTGGAGGAAGTTCTGGGCCTTGGTTGCGGTGCAGGGGGTCTAGTCCTTTGGACGTTAAGATTCGCGTTGATTCGCTGCGCTGTCCTAGCTTGTGGGCTATCGGGCGGTGCAGTTGCACTTCGTTTCTTCTTTAATAAGTCGTAGTTAGACGGGACTCCAACACCAGCAGCTCGGGAATTGGCTGTTGATCTTCCTCTGGGTCTCTCGGCGGCACTAGTAGGTGCTAGCCTTGAGGATGATGCTTGTGCGGGCTCTGGAGCTCTAGCTTTGCCCTTCGCTTTCGCTGAGGCTTGGTTAGACAGATTGCGTACAAGCTGCTAGATTGAATAGTAGTTTATTTGACAAGACTAGTGTCAAATAAAAGGTCTTAATTCAACGAGATTATCAAGTCTGAAACTCCCTCGCGGTGGGCTCCAGATGATGTGCTCGGTAACGGCGAGTGGCAAAAGACTAGTGGGCGGAAATGAGCTCCAACCAACACTAAACCTCTCTACACTCTACACTATCACCAATGTATTGAATTCGGGTGTTTCAAGTACGATAGAAGCACTCTGCAGACTCGATAATCAAGGTAGGTTGTTCAAAAGACGTTTTATTCGTTACTAGTGAGTTTTACAAGCGTACTACTCGCACTAGTGGGGTGGGTAAGACACAATTGAATGAATGTGACTTGGTTTTGAGCTACTGCGCTCGCTGGGACTCCGACTGTTCGGACTATTGGCTCTCTTGGCCCTGTAATACTTCCTACAAGTGATCAACACTTGACTAGTTCGCACTCTTGGCTTACTAGTGGCACTCTTGGCCTAGAAACTGCTCCTTACAAGTGATCAACACTTGACTAGTTCGCACTCTAGCTTACTAGTGGCACTCTTGGCCTAAGAATAATACTTTAACTTTGAGAAACTGCAAGAACTAACTTTGGAGCACTCTTGGCCTTTGCAGGACACAATAGTAGACTCAAAGGGACTTCAATTCACTCAATACTATAGGTAACTTAGCGACTAGTAGCCGCTTCGTTCGAGGTTATGCACAAAAGCCTTTAATTGGGGGCACTAGATACTACTAGTCTGTCACAATCGCAGGGATGGCGTCGCCTGTGAGGTTAAGCACACAAGCCCTTTAATTGGGAGCACTAGACTCTTGCTAGTCACTCGCAATTGCAGGGGTGACTTCTTCCTCTGAGGTTAAGCACAAAAGCCTTTAATTGGGGGCACTAGATACTGACTAGTCTGTCTCAATCGCAGGGATGGCGTTGCCTCTCGTTGCGAGTGGCTATTCTACTACTTATATACTGTAAAGAAAGGTACAAAGCGACGCAAACAGCTACACTAGTGGGGTATTTTCGGTACGGATTTCTTGGCTAAGCCCGAAATATCGCGCATAAACACGCAATAGTCGGTCTAGAAATTGCTATTGGACGACTAGTGAGCCACGGAGCTCAGCTAACGGGTTAATCTCGCGTTCTTTGACCCAGCAACGCGCCACTAGTGCCGGAGATGAACGACTAGCCACATCCTCGTGCTCGCAACCGTAGTCGGCCGTGATCGAAAGCGCAGCCGGGCTATACTAGTGCCGATCGTAATAGATCTGATCGCACTAGTCGGATCTGAGCGTAACGTTAATCCGTTGCTATTTCATTTCTAAGTCCTGCTTCGAGATTGCTGCGTGACTAGTTAACCTGACTTAGGCGTTTCTGCCCCGATCGGTCTACTAGTGACTGAACTTCACGAGATCTGTGTATTCTGCTTCTTGTTTGGTGCGCTAGTAGCGTTACTCGTCCACTAGTGGTCTTATATTAATTATTCCAGCTAGCCTTCAAGTTACTAGTACGGCCGGCTGGTAGATTTGACCCACTAGTGGTATCGCATCTAAGTCCTGGCTTCACTAGTCACATACTGCTGTAACTATCAGCTCGAAGCCTCAGCTATAGTCCTTTTATTATCACTAGTACAGGATAGATATGCAATTGTATTGTTACAAAATCGCAAAATCTAGGTGTGAACGCGTAGACGGCGTATCAACGGGAGGAAATATGAGTAGACTGACTCTTTTCTCAATGACTCGTCTGGGAGATGTCTTTTTGCATGTCGTTTTAAGTCAAATTTCCAAGTAAATTTTCCCTTGCATTGTTTGCAGTGGTGCTTTGGTGTGTTCTTGGTCTGATGCTGTAATGAAAGGGAGGTAAGTAAATAAGCATGATTAAGAGGGAGACCAGATGATCTGACCGCCATAGTAGAATTGGAAAGAGAGGAGAAAGGTATGAGGGTTTTGTTCAAGTTGAAGAGAAGACTTGCAAGGGTATGCTTCGTCCTGAAATAGGGCAGCACCGAATTAAGGTTTTCAACCATGATTTGCGGAGGACGCCGTTGGGTGGCCGGTAATCAAGATGGGAGAGAGATAGGAACAAGGGCCGGCACTGTTGTCAGGCGAGCCTTTGTTCAGAGAGAAGCTCGATGTGCTGATGAACCCTTATTTCTGCCCATGGTGTTTAGCTCCTGTTCCTCTCGCAAATAGTACTCATCTTTTTGGTGTGAAAGGCCTTTAGATGCCTCTGGCGTAAGGTGAGCAAAATACCCTCCGAAAAGGTGGAGAACCCAGAATAGTAATCACCCGTCGGAGATGATCCTTTTGGGACACAAAGTAGAGTTTGGAGCGCATGTATGGGTCCGAATCAGTGACAAATTAATCGACAATGACAGGATAATCTAGGGGCCGAGGTTCTCAGATTGAAAAAATTTTGAGGCTCGAGAGTCGAGCGACGTGTCAACCACAGTCTGCTACCGCGTGGTCAGTACTAAGCAGCAAAATTCAATATTACTTTGTTTGTCTGGGTCGGAGTAGACGGAATGAAAATCTCATAATTATCCTCCATATAGTTATACCGTCGCCACTGTAACGAGAAAAGACACTGAGATCTCAATTCAATTCATGTCTTTATTGATGTGATAAATATCACATCGGAGATTGGAAATGTGTGAACGCACCAAAAATTGTGAGATGGAAGCAAACGATGTGCACAGGAAATACAACAGGTCATAAAAATGTCTTTGCTAGCCCCATTCGTTCGAACTCCACATAGAAATCGAGGTCGATGGGTGGCAGTAGCTCCAGGGCCAGTCCAGGGTGGAAGTTGATGCGAAGATTGTTGGCTCACATAATCATCCTGCCTCAGTGCTTACCATGACGACGACAGACTCGGTGGCAGTTTCCTTCATTGGTCTGTGAAAGGCTTTCATAGCGAGACTTTCAGATGCATTCTAGCAGCATTTTGTCACTGTTCTTGATTTTTCACCATCTCATAACTTTCACATTTTGTTGGCTGATAGTATGCTTGGGTTCCACGCAGTATTCCCTCACGAGTGCTTAGGCTACTTCACTAGCACTGGACAGTCTTAATGCCAGTCTGAGCGGAGTACTTTTGGGAGATCTGCCAATGGAAGGATATTCTTACAGCATCGTGCACCAGTACTACATTGAAGGTGCCAGGTATGGTCTTGATTGTGGTGCGAAATTTCCCTGCCGAACATGCTTCCTAGTCTTGAATGGTCTTTACATGGACCTTGGGCTAAGATTGTCGCCATTCTTATCAAGAGACTTGCAGTTCGGTATGTACATTTCCAAGATCCTCATCTGTAGCAAGAACTGTAGGGCAGTGGACCCAGAAATGAGGGTTCCAGTAACCTTGTAGTGCCTTTCTATTAGCATAGACCCACCACAGGAGGCTTTTCACTCCAGAGAAAACTCAATGATGCTAGCCTCCCTCGCGTCCCAAACGCGCACGAACTTCAACCCAGCCTCCTTGCCTAGTTCGACAAAATGATCTAAACTGCGCTCTTGACTGTTGAGGATGCACATCATGTCCAGATCTATGTTGTACTGGATTATACGGCCCATGCCATAGTTGGGTAGCAGAGGCTCCGGCGCAGGCCTGAGGTCTACCAAATGGGAAGTGTCCTTGTCTCTGTTGGTGTACTGGATGATGTAGTCGACTGCGACAACACTTAAGAGATGAGGGCATGGAAGAGAAAGAACTTACAAATTAACAAGTGACTATTAGCCGACATAGCGTTCCCCACACTTTGTAGAATCGTTTTGCATTCATTGTCCAGCCAGTTATGTCTAGAAAAATGGATTTGTGGGTATTCAGACTTTCTGAGGACCCGACTTACAAGATATTCTTCAGCTTCGAATCATTGTGTCAAAAAGGCGGAACAATCAGCACTGCACAATGGACTCACAAAATATACATCACAGCCTTTGACTGGCAATTCCGAGAAGAAATCGATAGCTTTGAACTCCACACATCCATCCTCAATGGCCGCCGGGCACAACTTTGGCCAAACTTCATTCTTCGCCATTTCGATCTGTGAAGGTAGATCCTGAAGCATGATGTGAAGATTAGGATGAGCATCGGCCAACTGCATGGAGATGACGCCAATTCCTCCTCCGACATCACACACAGTGGCGCCATCACACAAAGAGCCCCATGGGAATGCATTGACTACAGCCCACGTTTCAGTAGAGTTGCCCCACCCTTTCATCGCCCTCCCGAAGTGCATGCCTTTCTCTGTTTCCTATTCCGGTTTTATAAAATGCAACAACTAGAATATCTGCGGAAGAAAAGATGTACCACACCTTGATACCAGGAGTATATAGTGCCAGGGTACTTGCTCCAGTAGTTGAAGGGTGCTTGAAGAGGTGAATACAAATGTCCCCAATGTGGGTCCTTTAAGGTTTCAGTGAGCACTGATAGTGCTTTGTTCAATTCATCCATGCTAATGCAAAGATAAGTTCACATTCAAGTTTTACTCCGTCATTTCATTCAGGGACGACATGCACAGAAAGTCAGCCAAGGACGATAAACCATTTGTACTCAAGAGCATTATGCTGAGGCGGTTGTTCGCAAAAATGTCATGGTCGACTGTGATTTGTTAGCATGGGGAACCAGATAAGCGGAAATCTAACCTTCACGGAAGCAATGCTTGCTTGCAAGAAGCTGCATGATTCTGCCCAACTTGCGAGGTTCTGCGCCTGATAATGCACCGAGCTCAGAGATGTGAAGGCCTTCCGGCTTGTCAAGGAGGTGGTCAGCGATGTTGAAATTCACAACAACGCGGATACACGCTGGTTCAATAATCTTGGGAAGAGCGTGTCAGACCAGTTTCCTCATGGATGCACACACTTATGCCAAATACTCTCTACAAAGGGGTTGATGAATGAATGCCATTTAATCCCAAGAGGAACTCACATTGAGCATGGTACGATTAGGCCGAGCGACGAGAGCACAGAGCTGTGCGCATGCGCCCTCTATCATCTGGATGGCTTCTCTCATCTCCAAAGACAATACCTGACTGTCTAAGGGATGAGGAGTGGTATCGTCCAACGAAGGCACATCAGGTTTCGCCGTCTCTGCGAACGCATCCTCCACGAACTTGGTGGCATTTGTGATGAGAGAGACGAGCTGGGAGAGCTGGGAAGGCATATTGGGGCAATGGGGAATTAGAATCATGGAGGCGCCATCTTATCAGTCTCCCACTTGTTCATCCACATATTGCCGGATATCGTCTATTGCGTATGAAGTCCAGTGTTACACATGCCATTCGTTCGATGATATCTAGCCATCAAGGTACGCCACCAACAAGCATGGGATCAGACTTGCTGTCCTTCTCATTCAATGAAGGTGGTGGCAATGAACGAGAACGGGTTGGAACTTAGTATCACTGCTGGGGCCTGTTCCTTTTCAGGACGGAAAAAGGTATTCTAAAAATGTCGTGACTTTTCGTTACCTTTGTATGCCGCAAAACCGGTATGCGGAAAATGCAATGAAAAACTTGTCCTATTTAACACTCCTTTTGTGTGCCAAAAATAGCTGCTTTTCTACGAATGAAAAGCGGTTTCCTTTGTTCTGACCGCGGGAAACACCTTTTCCATTCCGTTTTTCGAGCTCATTTCCTTACCTTAAAAGAGTACGTAAATGATCCCACCTTTGAACCTGTTTTTCTGAACTTGTTTTTTACCATTAGAAGATCAAACGAAATATCACAACATTTTGAGGCCTCGTTTTTCCGATCGGAAAATGTATCGGCCCCAGTAGTGTATAGGTAAACTCCAATCAAATGATGGGAGTGTTCGTGTTGATCAGTAAAGTAGTCATTCTCGGACCTTCGCCATGTCACGCCTCCAGGCACGCAGTCTTCGAGCTGGAGCTAAGCACATTTTAGAGAGCACCCTTGAGTATCTAGGACGTCCGCTAACCATCAGTCGGACTCTCGCTATGAAGTAAGAATGTCGAGAGCTGTTTCGTTTCTGCCTGCCATGCTATCCCTTCTAGCGTCTTCAACAGAGAGCCCAATAATGGCTAATTGAGAAGCTCACCTGGAAATGGTCTCGTCGCCCGCCTTGAAGGACATGGTAGCTGCAGGGGTAGCAGATCCTGAATGAATCCGATAAGCGGTGGGCTGTAATGTAACGATCAGCATAAACGAGTGCGATGAAAACAACAATGACGTGCCTGTCTGCGTACATCCTCCAACAGCATCCTCATTTCGTTGAAGAACCTCGTCCAGAGTATGTCTGAAAACCCGTCTGAAAAGAGAACGAGGTGACACGATTACATGTACATGACATGAGGTTCCCAGTGATACTTGTAAAACCGATCCATTTTCCTGGACGATTGAACAGTATCGTGATCCTGGTGTTCACTTTGCTTCCATGGATGCTGTTGGACCTATAGGGGTCCATAAACATATACAAATGTCCAAGACTATTTTGTCGTGCGGCTCAGTGATGACATTGGCAGTAGCCCAGTTTCTCACAAGGATGAGAGAAAGAACCAACTCAATAAGGCCTCAGATCGCTGGTTGGCAACAAAGGAATGGCATCCATGCTGCCGGCACATATTTTCGCCAAAGACTCCTGCAGCACAGAGAACTGCCTGTTCATACAATTCCGTCTGGATGATTGACATAGAGTGGCACGCCAGATAACATTAGCGATATGCCCTATGGAACGAAAAAAAGACTCACACGTCGCCAGAAATTCCAGGTTCCACTCGTGCCTACGAGAGATATGAGGACTCCAGTACGTGAAGGAATAGCGAACATGCTCACTGAATGTCCCTGTCAGATTACAGACACGGCTCTTCACCGTCTCACCCATCAGCGCTGATGTAGCTGTCTCCGTAGTTTTTAGTACAGTTTCGTGATGGTGCGACAGAGGGAGAGGTTTATCTTCAGAGTAAAAACCACTGTCGAAAGGCAAGCAGACGAGCAGTTTGTTGGTGATGCCCGATGAGGGACGGCAGGGAGAGAAATGAGATTGTACTTGAAAAAACTTCCCCTTTAAGAGCAATGAGTCAGCTCCTTTGTCAGTGGCCGAGTTTTGCTGATGCTGACAGTAGGGTTAGAAAATTGAATCAATTTCAATGCAGTCCAATGCACTCGGATTTCGTCGACTAGGATAGGCTGGAGTGAACTGAGGAGCGCAAGTCCTCAACGATCACGCGACAATGCTATACTGACTACCGGGATGGATTCGATGATGGTGCCTAAGAGCACAGGGTTGGAAATGAGCGACGACAAACATGAAGGAGCTAAGGGGCTTGCCTGAGAAAACGAAACCGATTTTCACAAAGAGTACACAGTCGCCGAAGACTATATTGTGGTGAATATTAATAGTGACATCTGTATCAGGTGCCAGTTAGCGCATACAGAGACGAGAGAAAGAGCCAAGCTGCAGATTGCTGGTGGCAACCAAGGAACGATATCCGAGCTGCCGGGACTTCTTTTCGTTAGACATACCTGCAATTCAGCAAATTGTCTGTCCTGCTCAGCAAATCTATATAGGTTTCCAAGCGCTGAAAGATTGCGAAGGGTGATTATAGCAAAAAACGATAGACATGTATGTACATGTAGTGATCTAACTAAGTGTCAGACAAAGGAAAGAATAACACACAGACCATATGGTTACAAAATTGACGTAGAATACCAGCTAAAGAACATTAGCGAAATACGCTACGGAAGAAGAAGACACTCACGCATCGCCAGAACCTCCTGGTTCCATCAATGGCTACATCAAGCCTCGAGTAAAACCGTTCGGCCCTCCATTATCAAACAGGGAAAGACGGTTGGTTCAAATGCTTCTGAGAGCGAACAGCAACAGCGGATCCCTGATCCTACTGACGCGAGTGATTCTTCTTCGTGGCTACCGAAGATATGAGACTTTGAACAGGTAAGAAAGGTGTGGATGCGTACTGCTAGAGACTCGGTTCATCACCAACACTCCCTTGCCTTGTCATTTGTGGTACAGAGTCGTAAAGGCGAGACGGAGGGCGAGGTTTATCCTTAGAGTAGGTGTCATCACGGAAAGGCGAGCAGGCGGGTACTTTGTGGTGGGGACCGATGATAGCAGAAATGCGATTGAAGTCTTACTGCTGTTTTTGGACAACGCGCTGGCCGCATTCTACTCGGATTTCGTCGGCCATGATCCAAAGTGAATTGACCTTGATGGCTGTGGGTCATGAAAGCGAGCTGTAATGTGACAGTGGCGTCGCCTACGAGAATTCAGGAATAAGCAAGGACAAAAGTCACAGAGAGATAACACGATATACACACCTGCAACTGCTCAAATCACTCCATCAGCAACACCACGATCTTCCATTTACCGCTCAGATACCCTCGCATGGCTACAATGCTGAGATTACCCTCGTATTCAAGCCAGGAGATGGAGGAAGCAATGGCAAGCGCAAAAAGACCCGTTCTTCGAGAACATCCAACGACACGGCCCTCCGCGCCTCTTCTTTCCTAGGGCCTGCCGTTGTTATATGCCTCCTAGAGAGCTGTAGTCGATAGTAAAATTCGATGGCATTGAGGATTGCCGCGAAGATGAAGGAAACACGAGAGTCAGGGAGGAGATCATGATGGCAAGAGCCAAAAGGGAATCAGTGAATTTCAAAATGAGGCTCATCATCGTCACGGCACAGCACCTCGCATGCTGGTTTCTTGTCACCTTCCTTGTCTTGAAAACAAAAATGCTGGTGATTCTTCGACGTATGAAAGACCAATGCACGCTGTCATCAGTTGAGGTAAGCTCGACGGCCTCACAGGCCGGGATCATCGTTCAACGTTCAACTCGAAGCCTTATGTCAATGTCGGGGACTTGGTAGTTCAATATTCAATATCAAACCAGCTCAGTGAATTCCATCTCTCTTAGGCCGACGAAGAAATATTTGATATCGCTGCATCAACGGAACTCAGGTCGAGCACGCAGAGGTTCGTTTCAATTTGTAACATATGGTACATACCAGATAAATACTCAACCCGGTGATACGCCGTCTACGCGTTCACACCTAGATTTTGCGAATTTGTAACAATACAATTGCATATCTATCCTATACTAGTGATAGTAAAAGGACTATAGCTGAGGCTTCGAGCTGATAGTTACAGCAGTATGCGACTAGTGAAGCCAGGACTTAGATGCAATACCACTAGTGGGTCAAATCTACCAGCCGGCTGTACTAGTGACTTGAATACTAGCTGGACTACTTAATAAAGGCCACTAGTAGACAGGTAACGCGACTAGCGCACCAAACAAGGAGCAGAATACACAGATCTCGTGAAGTCCAGTCACTAGCAGGCCGATCAGGGCATAAACGCCTAAGTCAGGTTAACTAGTCATGCGGCAATCTCGAAGCAGGACTTAGAAATGAAGTAGCAACGGATTAATGTTACGCCCAGATCCGACTAGTGCGATCAGATCTATTACGATCGGTACTAGTATAGCCTGGCTGCGCTTTCGATCACGGCCAACTACGGTTGCGAGCACGAGGGTGTAGCTAGTCGTTTATCTCCGGCGCTAGTGGCGCGTTGCTGGGTCAAGAACGCGAGATTAAACCGTTAGCTGAGCTCCGTGGCTCACTAGTCATCCAATAGCACTTTCTAGACCGACTATTGCATGTTTATGCGCGATATTTCGGGCCTAGCCAAGAAATCTGTACTGAAAATACCCCACTAGTATAGCTGTTTGTGTCGCTTTGTATGTTTCTTTACAGTATATAAGTAGTAGAATAGCCACTCGCAATGGCAGGCGACGCCATCCCTGCGATTGTGACAGACTAGTAGTATCTAGTGCCCCCAATTAAAGGCTTTTGTGCATAACCTCGAACGAAGTGGCTACTAGTCACTAAGTTACCTATAGTATTGAGTGAATTGAAGTCCCTTTGAGTCTACTATTGTGTCCTGCAAAGGCCAAGAGTGCTCCAAAGTTAGTTCTTGCAGTTTCTCAAAGTTAAAGTATTATTCTTAGGCCAAGAGTGCCACTAGTAAGCTAGAGTGCAAACTAGTCAAGTGTTATCACTTGTAAGGAGCAGTTTCTAGGCCAAGAGTGCCACTAGTAAGCCAAGAGTGCAAACTAGTCAAGTGTTGATCACTTGTAGGAAGTATTACAGGGCCAAGAGAGCCAATAGTCCAAACAGTTGGAGTCCCAGCGAGTGCAGTAGCTCAAAACCAAGTCACATTCATTCAATTGTGTCTTACCCACCCCACTAGTGCGAGTAGTACACTTGTAAAACTCACTAGTAATGAATAAAACGTCTTTTTGAACAACCTATCTTGATTATCGAGTCTGCAGAGTGCTTCTATTGTACTCGAAACACCCAAATTCAATACATTGGTGATAGTGTAGAGTGTAGAGAGGTTTAGTGTTGGTTGGAGCTCATTTCCGCCCACTAGTCTTTTGTCATTCGCCGTTACTGAGCACATCACCGGATGTAACTATCTCTGAGGTTCATTTACCTCATCCCCTTGATGCATGGGTATGTGCGCTTGGTAACGAACAATGGATTTTTTGGTGTGGATTAAATTTAGTTGACGTCGCTCATGCCAGGGTTTTCTCATTTTCGTGATCTTGCTATTAATATTATGCAGTTAAACCGTGCATGAACACATTCAAGGCGAACCTAGTACGTAATACCACTGCCTCTGCTTCTAGTGTCACCATCATCTGGTAATATTTACCTGCGCTTCCTGGAGAATTCAGCAGAAAGCGAGGTGAGACCATTTCTATGGCCATTGTTGTACACTTCATTGACCATCATCGAGCTCCCGATGGTTATCGCCCAACAATACTACTTCATTCCGCCGCCAACTTCGGGAGAGGATCAATCGCTCCAAGTAATCGTCTTCGCAAGACAATTCGCTTTTTTGCTTTACACTGGTGTGAAGGCCTTTTATATTAATTCGTACCTATTGACCTACGTAAACAGTTAAGTCTATGGTATCAGTTCTGGCATAAGCCGGCTCGAAGGTATCCACGTTCACTTACGAAATCGCCGAGGCTCATGATTACATATCGATTATCAGCCAGCGAAGCTTGCCTAATGATCTATCTCCTGAGGGAGGATCTCGACGTGGACTTTGCAGTTGCTTCGTTAGGGCAAATGGCGCCATACAATCTTCAATCATTAAAAAGTCCAGTTCATCCTGGGCACATAATCACTGAATTTCCCTCGCAGCATGAGCATTCAATCCGACGTGGTGTTCCGCCTCCCTGACACTCTCATGTACTGGCCTTGGCCTTGCAGAATCAATCCTCATTATGAGGAAGTCAGAGCAGCATCCGAAGCTTGGTTTCGGTCCTTCAAGGCATTTGGGCCCGAAGCTCAAAGGTAGGCTCACAGCTACCTCTATTTTGCGTTGCTGATCCCTGCTAAAATTTCGTAGAGCATTTGATCACTGTGACTTCAGTATTCTATTTCCCTTTAAAGTCACAGGTTATAGTGGTTATTGGTATTGACCCCAAGACTTCGCTGGGATACCCAACGGCAATAACAGGTATGGATTCTGATGATCAGTTCATTTCGCTCGTCATCCCTGCCTTGTAGAACATCTTCACACCACATGCGACTTGATGAATTTATTTGCCATTTTCGATGCGTATACCAACAACGCTCCGCCGGAAATTGTCTGCCAATATGTAGACATCGTTATGGACGCCATCAGAAACCCTTCCAAACCACGAGCCAGTGACGAGGTGATTCTTGGGGTCATTGTACCGGAGTACAGTTATTTTTCTACTTGTGTATTTGTTGATTTGATTATTCGCTACAGGTTTTGGACTCTTGGTGTGAAGTCAGCTAGCAATACCTCTGGACAGCACTTCATCGAAAGTTTGGGAATTATGCGGATTCTATGGTCCAACAAGTGGAGGTTCGGCATTACCATCATATTCGGAATGTCGAAGAGTACTTCAATGTTCACCATCTGACTGTCGCTGCTGATGTGCCAAAGCAGCTTTCGGTGAGCGAGCCACTTCTTGTACGCGTACATCAATCGCTTTAGTTATTTACTAAGTATTTCTCAATTTATGTATTCCTTTACGACCTTTGATTTCATTCACGATTACTGGTATAGTATGGTTGGCGCCGAATTGAATGCTAGTCTCCCTGTATGAATATCAAGAATTAGTGACGCTCCCACCAAATCGCAAACGGTAACAAAATAATTCGATATTCATGTGCATCCCATCGATGCTTGCAGAAATAAGGCAAAACATGCCGAGTAAATGAGCAAGTCTTCACTCCACAGCATATCGTCCTCAGTTTTCCAATTTGGCTTCCAGTCAGGATGATGCTTTGGACAGATCTGACTTGGTACCCTTTGTGCTGAAGGAACTGGTCGTACCAAAGCTAGAAAAGCTCAGTGTCTCCGATATGGTGACTGTGAGAGCAAATAATCATCGCGAGTCCTATCCAAGTCCTATCACCATCTTTTATGCTCATCCTCGCGCGCAACATCTGTGAACATTTTTCTTGGAGGCTATTCAAGGTCTGATTCAAGTATCATTTCCAACGTCGCGTAAATTCGGCATCGTTTAAATGAGCCGGTGATCACGAGACCGTATTTTGTCTCCAAGTTTGTCTCCATTGTTGAATTCAAATTCAAATTCACACACCTCTCTCTCTCATCCAACGTCCACAGTCATTCTCTGCCACACCAGAAAACCATGGGCTAATGGTGGTACATCATCAACATTGATGCACGCGAACATCTTGGATGCTGGGGTAAATTGGGTGAATTCTTTTCAACCCCCGACGACTATGGTGATATCATCTCCCTGTTGGAGGAGTCATGGGCAGGCTGCCATATCATGTGTATCGGAGACAATGCAGAAGACACCCCCCCCAGGTGTCCTCACCCCTGAGGAACTTGGCAAGATCAAAACCCTCCCAGGTGCACCTTACCGATGCCGAAAAGATGTTTCTCATGTTGGCGGTCAACACTTACAAAGAGATACGTGCTGGCGACGGATACGATTTGAGCGGGATGGTCTTGAGGAATTCGACGAAAAAGTTTTATGTGCATCGGGATGTGGTGGTGAAGGAATTGGCGAGCTATTGTGGTGATCTTTGCAACATACTGCTTGCGAACATTTGCTATAGCGCTGACTTGTCTTGTGTGATGAGACCGGATGTTTTGAGTGGTGCATAAGCGGGGATAGCCTTGATGTAGTATGACTGAGTGAAGTTGAGAATGACGAGGAATGGGAGGATGTTACTGAAGATCGAGTTAAACTTACTAGATTTGCCCTTAGCTGTAGCTGATGTCCTTTCCGCCGTCTTCTATCTGTTATTCAGTTCCTCGATATATTTTTGACAATTGGTAGTGAACCATCTTTAGCATTGTCTAATGCGCTTTTGAGGTCTCACAGCTCAGAGAAGGAACTATATCCGGGCGCAGGATGTTTTGTTGAGAGCGTGGGGTTTACAAACTTAAGGCAGTGCTTCAAGTTAGATTACTTACTGACCACACATCTAGCTTGCAAGGGAAAAGCGTGGAATAACGAATTGGGTTTCTGAGAGTTTATTTGCATAGAAATTAGTAGAGCAAGATGAAGCAGGATGCTAGATGCTTGGAAATTACTTATCTGGGTAGAAACAGCGGGATACATGACAGCAAAAGACCAATAAGGGATAGAATGTGATACAATAGCAAAGAAAATAACATAGTCCAAACATGCAGATAGCGAGCCAAGTAACAAGACAAGATAGCAAACAGGAAACAAGCTTTACGACAAGGAAAGAAAAAAGTTTGGGTGGCTTATCAACCTACATGGGAGTAGGTCGCCAGAGAGCCCCTTCGCACCTCCCTTGACAAGGAATAAGGAATCCCGAATGTTGTAGGAGATGGAGTGTGACTGGATGAAGGGGATGGGAGCTTATTGAATGCGAAGGCCGGTGCGATGAGCCGACTGGTGGGCAGAAGGTTGGTGGCGGGGCGGAGGCAGTGGGAATCGGCCCCAAGAAGACCCAGAGCCTTCACCAGCACTACTAGTAGACGAGCGAGGAGCTGAAGAAGGGAGCTGGCGGGCATGCTCCATTCCATGGGTATCCCACGCCTTCTCGGGTGTTCGAGTTCGGCTAAGGCTGCTGTGTATTGGAAGCACCGGAATGCCGACCTGCAGTCAAAGCACACAAGGTGCTTCATGCCGGGGCTGAGATATTACTAGTAAGATTGTGGAAATGGCAATATTCAAAGAAAACTCACTGTTTAGCCCTGATATGAGATTTCAAGTTGCTTAGTTGCAACATCGGCTTATCACAGCCTGTCTCCGTGGTCGGACAAGGGTTCTTTCTATGTCACAGTGTCAGAAAAGAATAGGGAAAAATATGCGAGATGACTGACTCTTTTCTCAACGACTCGCCGAGGAGGTATCTTTTTGCATGTCGTTTAAGTCGAATTTCCGAGTAAATTCTCCCTTGCATTGCAGGGGTGCTTTTATGTGTTCTTGGTCTGAAGACGCTGTAATAAATTAGAGGTAAGTAAATCAACAGGAATAAAAGGGAAACAGATCGTCTTACCAGATATGGAAACCTGCGAGGAAAAGTCGGAGGCTCTTCTTGCATGGATCTAAGTTGAAGAAAGACTTTACACTTGTGTATCCTGTAAAACGATGCTGGATCGAGATATTCAACATGATATTCGGAAGGAAGACAGCGGATGATTGGACGGTAATCAAAGATGAGACCCATCAGGAACGGGGTCCGGCGC
>JAIWYQ010000051.1:0-28081 GCA_022818035.1 Armillaria solidipes
CGACTCACCGCCCGGGGGATACGGTAATCGGTTGACGTAGGATCCTACAAATAATTAATCAACGAAGACTAGTTCACATTGTCGATGTCTGGTTATGGCTTCAAATTCATGCATTCGTGACTTGTAAGTTGATTTTGTTGTAAGGAATGGTGGTCTATTTCATGGCAGTTTAATTTGATAAACATCGTTCCAGACGATGGCATTGCTGCAACAATGGCGCGTCTCACAATGATTTTTCTCGACCGTAATGCACAATGGTCTTGTCTTTTTTCCCAGTCATTCATTTCTTATGGACAAGCATCTTGCACTGGCCTGGCTTACAAATCTCTCTATATAAGTACGAGTCGATGCACCCACCTAACAATCCCCCAACCCCCCTCCATGAGCTCTTCGCCTCCTTTAGGTGAGCCTTTCATGTCTTCCCCGTTTTCTTTGGCGATGTGTATAGTATGCGACTCCGTCCTTGAGACGACAGAATCCCTGGTTCATTCGTGGCCATCTGAATCGCCGAGTCGAGTAGTGCAATCGAATATGCGACTCCGTCCCTGGAGACGTCAGAAAGATTGATCTCTGCAAGTCTTTTACCAAGTATGCGACTCCGTCCCTGGAGACGCCAGAACGGTGAACGGTGAATGTTAAATGGCCGCCTAGCGATCGCGAATCTCAAGTAAACTGTTTCTCACATGGTAGTTTTCAGGACGAACGCGGTCCGGCCACCCATTTAGAGGCGACCTTCAGGTCGACATACGTCTCGAACCCTCGCGCACGCTGCGGAACTCAGAGAAAGTCAGAACCCGGACGATGAAGACGACGTATTAGAACCCCTCGATAGCGCAGATGAAGGGATAGATGAAATCGCAACCGCAAGGCCTTCGTTGGCGTCGCCATGTAAGGTCGACAACGGGAAGCTTCATCCTTGCCGTACACCCCCGACATGGCCTGCGATTCCAAAAAGCGCAAGAAGTCTAAAGGGCACACGAGAGCTCGCAAAGCGCGTAAACTGATGCGCGTTAACTCAAAGAACTCTGCCAAGGCTGTTTCACGAGATCAAGTCAGATCCTCCATGCCAGTCGCCAGCCCTATGGCTATACCAACTCCGAAGAAGTCGACATTTACTGGCGCTCCACAAGGAATTCGGCACGACGCATGTACACGTTGGATGAGTTGCTCGTGATGGGCTTCCAGCTAGTAGAAAACGACGGGTGAGTCCTAATCTAGTCCTCCATCCTATCAGTGACCTAATTCTCAATCCAGGAAGCATATTCCGATTGTCGATCCCACAGGTCGGGTCTTTGTGTCTGCATTTGCGCAACCTCGTGAAGACAAGACTGCCCGTTCTGGTTCACCGACATGGAAGGCTGTCCGTGCAGAGGGTCTTCGTGCGATTCTTGAATGTCGCGATGCGTGTGGCTTAGGCTTCACTTCGCAGACGCATCGCCGTGGGACTATGTGACTCTTGGTACCGGGATTTCGTTCGGAGGCGGCCAGCAACGTCCGGGGAATTTTCGCCATTCGAAAAAAGTCAAGGGCGAGCTGGACAAATTGTGTGATAACTGGGCGATAAAAAGAATCGCGGGTTATATGAATGGTTGTTTTGAGCTCTGTATGTACACCACAGCTAGACTGACTTCAAGTTGTAGGGTGTTTCAAAGTTTCGCAGCCCGAACTGTTTCAGCTGTATACAGATACTCTTCAGCAATTATTGGCCCGTCATCCTCATCTCCGGGCGACTTTTCCTCCGGCGGTGTCTGTCTTTGCCGGAGCCCATTTTAATATGGGCCCGCAGACCGTTACCATCAGTCACCATGACACCAAAAACCTGGGTTGGGGAATGTGCATCGTTTATGCTGATGGCCACTTCAATCACAAGCGAGGGGGGCATCTCATTCTCTGGGACCTCAAGATTGTCATTGAGTTTCCTCCCGGGACGTGCATCATGCTGCCTTCAGCACTCATCGAACATTCCAATGTTCCTATTCAGGCAGATGAAAGTCGGGTTTCCTTCACTCAGTATTCTGCAGCAGGGCTTTTTCGTTGGGTTCAGAACGGATTCATGTCAGATGTGAAATTCTTGGAGAACGCCTCACCGAAGGAGAAATTGATCTGGAGCAGGCAGAGATCGGCGGCCTGGAAGAATGGATTAGCCATGTTGACTGTACGAGTGGATGCTAATCATGGAGATTCGTGGTCTCAGTGAGGACCAGTGTTCTCCTCGATGCGAGGGCTGAACCCCTTGGTAATTCACCATATATGCGACTCGGGCTAGTTCTGAGTGCTCAAGTTCCTGTACCTTCCTTCTGTATAGCAACTTGTGACCAGATTTTCATAGTGGGAATGTTCATATTCGTGATTTGATCGAGTTAAGCAGCATATTCTGATTGGCTGCTTAATTGTGGGAACTTTGTGATGTCACTTACTTGCGTCACGCTGGCAAGTTGATCGTTGACGTGGACGACCAATTTTTAAGCACTTGAACGAGTCCGCTCGGACGTGACGGAGGTAAGTACGGATATAAGAGCGCTTACCGAACCATCGTTCACAGGAAATAATCAACAGTGACGAGATAGCATGCGCCATTGCAACCGGTATTTCCCAGGTGCCTCGGCCCTCCCCACTTCGAGCCAAGTCCCCTGCACGCATGCAAAATGCTTTTCTCCAAGGGGATGAAACAGCTAATTCTTAGCTCTTCCACGCTCTTGGAGGGGGGTTCTCCCTTCTCTGTGATATACTCGGAGAGTGTCTTACGCGACCCTGCTTTGAATTAGTGACAAAGTCAGATCGCTACGAGATATTGACTTTGTCCGAGACTAAAAGTTCTCCGCCTGAAGATCCTCTGCGCTCCATTCGGATTGCCATGGAATTCCTGAGGAGAATGTTGACTGAGAAGCCCATCCGAGTCTACGAAAAATGAAACGTGACTGAATTACTTAGGTTTGTCGTGAATCAGACGTCGCAACGCATCAATCTATTCGGTAAGTTGCCGGAAATTCAAGGTCCCTGACTCCCTGATGTACAAACAGAGACGCGCCACTCGTGTCCTCCCCCGACATCTCAAATCTGGTTGCTAGTCTAGCACTGTTCCTGAACGCCGCGAAAACAAGTAAGATTCATCGATTTGGTCTTTGTTGACTGACCAGAGGAGTGTAGAATTTCTGCATGAAGTTGTAGTGAAGTATCGAGGGCGTGCAGCATGTGAGTCGTATCTTTTCTTCGTAAGGTTTAAATTGTCGTCGACTGAAGCTAGGCAACAATGTCCCTCTTACCGATGCTCTCCTCGATCCCCATCATCGTACGGTAATCGTCCGTGCATGCCTTTTGACCCGATTTCACAGAATCTTCGATTAAGGCTTCTGGTGAGTATTTGTTTGTCGTTTCCCAGATTCAATGAGCTCACCTGTAATACAGATAGGGCTTGGAAGTGACGATCCCGACCCAGAAAAAAAAAGATCATGCAAACGGAGGATACTCGGAGGTGAAAGCTTTCCTCCATTTTCAAATTCATTTCGAGGCTGAGTGACTTCGAGAAGCCCAGATTCTTGACAATGATGGAGGACCTCCCGAGGATAGGTCATCGATTCGATCTCGTTTTGAGGTCTTCCCGCAGCGATGGAGATCGGCTAATGGAGAGGCTGGATAATGGATTCCCGTATCCGGTGGTTTGTGCACTCGATGCGCAAGGCGAGAATTAGAATAGAAGATTGTATTGTTATATTAGACTAATCATGCTACGGGCGAAAACCTCGTGTTTTCGGCTTTCCCGCTCGGGCGACGATGGCTCCTTCGTTGAGGTCTGTAAAATTCCCAGATGCAGTTCCCATCTTGCTCTCTGATAATTGAGCATGCAGATCCCTGATTCCCCTGATAGCAGTGGAACTCGATAAATTGAGTTATTGAGTGCAAACATCCCAAGTTCCATGCTGATAGGGTTCTTTTCAGGACCTCAACAGACCGGAGATTGAAACCAAGTACCGATAGCCACGCAGCGCGGAGGAGTTTTCAATATAGTAAGCTTCTCAGTCGGTACAGATATGCTCCCGTTTTAATTTTGCTGTATCCAGAGGTTCGGAGCGCAGCTGGTTGGAAAGGGACGGTGATTTTAATCGTCAAGACACGGATCTGGGGTAGCTTGCTCGCGAGGCTGAGGTTATTCGAATATATTGGACTTGCAACCAAATCATACAAATCAGATAGCTCTAGAAAGCCGTGTAATCGTCAGATTAACATAGTTTACGAAAAAGAATTGATTTTTCTGCCATAAAAGTGAAGATACATTAGTATCAACTCGTTTGACTACATCCGTAAACGATGCAGAACCTACTTCCGGATCCGAGGGCGAATTCATGTTCGACTTGGGTAGATACGGGGACCTCGCCTGTTTCCGGTACTATAGCCCTTTGTATTGCATATTGTTAAGCTATTATAACTCTAAAAGTTGCACGGTCTTACCAAATTAGAACTTGACAATCAAGTACGACAGGATTCCGGACCTTCGAAATATATTTTCAGGAGTTGCATTCGAAACACCTCCCTGGATATACTGAATACCTGTCGAAATGATGTAAGGAATGAACGAGATGACCGAACCAACGGACCTTGACTCCTTTGCGGTCCTGTATCTTCTGGAATCACGGCCTGAAAGAAGTAGGATCAAACGGCGAAAGGAATACACGACATTTCAAAGATGCGCGCTTCATACCCGGAGCATCTAGGCATGCACCACCACCCAGTATATGCCGGCAGAGCTATCTTTCGACTGAAACATGGAAGTTTGACGTCTTCCGCTATAGGATACATACGAGTGCAGTTTTAGACGAATCCTGAAAGCTAGATGGAAAGGCGATGGGTGGAGGAACGAAAGAGGAAGGACATTTAATCACGTATCTGATCCATCTTTGATTGGACAAGTTCAAGTTGCTCCTATCTCTCCTCTCCCTTGCTTGATATTTGCCTAGTACTTATCCTCCTCCCTATCACACGACACGATCAACAGTGCGTCCCTGCACGATTAGTCTCGTGCTCCTTCGATCACAATTTCTGCCCTGCCCCACAATTTTGTTGATTTTGTGACTAACGTGACTATTCCAGCTTGTACTTGAACTTCGACCATCGACGTCGATGGCTACGGGTCAGTCAGACCCTCTTTTATTTTCTCTCTGGTCGTTGACGACCCTTTCCTTCACCAGCATTGTGTATCGTTACTGGCCCTCAACATGTCCATTCCATTCTTCATCGTGATCCCTTGAGTCGTAGCCTCCCTTCGTCGGCCTGGCTGGCCTAACCTCAAGCTCAGTGTTTCTTCGCTCACTAATCGTAAGTTAATCCCGCCTTCTCTAAGCCTCCTACTTGCTAACCGCCTTTATAGACGCCTTCGCCTGAATCCGAGTAAATTTCCACGATCCACTATAGCTTCAAGTATGGTAGTTTGGCTGGTTGCCAGGATCTGTATGTACTTTTTCCGTCTTCTTTTATCTCTATTGCTAACACGTAGAAGGTAGTAGCTAGCCCTCGACAGGTAGTATGCCCTTTCCTTTCGTTATATGTTTCTCTTGACCGATGGCTGGACTCTGCTAACACTACTTGATCGCAGTTGCCGATCAACCAAGACGGGCGAGCCTTGCTGCGACATTTTGCAGACAAGCCAAAGGTTTGTCTCATTGACGCATCTTTTCCTTCTTATTTTAGCGCTCTTGCTAACTAATGGTGTAGGTATCGATAATAGGCGGCCTTCGACGGGTATGGTTTCTTTCCAGATGCATTTCTCCCCAAATAGGACCTGCCTCTAGTGCTCCTTCATTACGTTTTCCGGCTAGTTGAGAGAGTAGAACTTACAGCGAAGGATTTCGGGGAAGCCATAGGTATGTCTCACTCACATTCTCTATCCTTACCTCTTAATTACCGCTGTTTAGGGCTGGCACGGCTAATCATACGCAACCGATGTCCTCCCCTTGAACGGCAGCTCAAGTATGGAGACCTCATTAGGAATGTAAACCTCGCATGTATGTTCTTATTCTACTGTTGATCGTTTTGTTTAACGGATGATGCAGGCCTCGTTATCTATACTGGTCAACCGCGCGGGGGATTATATCTTCATTCAATGCTACTCCGGACTTTGTAGTACCATTTTCCTCTGCGACGGCGTGCTGGTACGTATCCTTTCATTCTACTCCGTATTCTTTTTGCTAAGCCTACGATACAAAGATCCGCCTCAGCTTTGGACTACTTTGACGCACTACCAATGCCGCTTAGGCCTTGAGCCAGGGGTACGACTATGCATGAATTCTTATGTTAGTACTAACTGGATGGGATAGGACAAATGCTTGTATTTGCGAACGGCGGGTGATCCTCAAATTGCTTTCATCCAATTCGTATCTGACTTCCGCTACAGGACCAAGATAGCCACACCGGCCCTCAACCCTTGCCTGGAAAGTTCGAAGCTCATGATTGCTGCGTGCTGGTATGCATGTTCGCCATCATCCGGTGCCTGCGCTTGACAGGTCCCGTTAGCTAACTTGGCATCATAAAAGCTGGAACGAGGCTGCGAGGTGAGCTGACCGTCTCTTTCTCCCCATGTCTCAACATGCTCACTAACCTGACTCCGTAGACCCTTGCTCTCAGCGATGGCTGCAGCAACTCTCGACTTCCATGAATAAATGTAAGCTTATCTCTCGAATTATCGGACCTATCAACTCTAACGGAACGTACAGTTTAGTCTCCAGGTTCAAATGGCGTGTGGATGGTGATATGCACCGAGGTACGTCTCCTTTTTCCGAGTCCTATGTATATAGGATTTCGGTTATTATGCAAACCTGAACTTATCGTAATTCTATTCGAGGAATCAATCCATCACGGCATTTGCCGACTTATCCGCACCACCCGACCGTGGGACTTTTTTCTATTCAGTGCCGTTTTCTTCCGATTGCTCTATCCGATTGCCTCCTTCTTTGTCCTCTTCGCATCTCTCCTGCATGCCTGCCCTTGCTTTGCTTACTTTATTTTTTCCTTCCCATTACCAGCGATTGGTGTGATTTATAGTTTATCACCGGTTCTGCTGTAGAATAACTTTCTTTCGCAGGTATGACTTTACCTCTTTTCTATTACCCAGTGCTCACCAGGAAATACAGTTTACTTGCGCCACGCATAGTTCTTCTAGTGATGGCGCAGTCCAGTGACTTTCTAGTGCAACTGCATTTTAGGGACAGACCTGACTGAACCGTCAAAATCGCCACCATCCAACGTCAGGTCTACGGGCAGCTCCGAGGCCGTTCTTCCCCATAATACAGCAGCCTGCAAGAATGACTTAGGCCAGACTTATGCGAGAATTGTTGAGGATCCTGGATGGAGCAGATTCTAGACGCGGGTATGTTTGGAATGCATAAATACCGGAATTCGAGCTGAAATATCACCGGATAACAGACTTACACAGCCTACGACATCGCCAAAAGCCTTACCTCAGATACCAGTCCGTGAATAGCATACTAGAGCACAGTCTGATCAGCTTCGAGTCGTCGATAGGCCGAAGGTTCTCGCATAGCCTCTCTTACAGGACATCGACAGCGCGCTCTGTGTCGAATTGATATAATGAATCATCCATGGTCTGTTCACTTCCACCCTTGGTCACTGCTAGCACACTAATCTGCACGTTTGTCCAGAATTTGAGATGATACCAAAGACATTATTGACTCGACCATGTGTCCATTCGGCGGGTTTGACGATTATGGATTCGTGTCTGGTTATTGGTTGGATTTTTCTGGGATGCGGTCAGCCATCTTTGCCCTTACATTATCTGGCCCGAGACCTAACAATTTTGTCACTAGGATATCTGTTATATCAGCCCTCCGCACCGGCTCGTTTACTTCGGGGATTGGCATTCTCTCAGTTCATGTTGGGATACTTGCCTAGAAGGCGCTGGTGTATGTTCTCGTGTTCTCACTTGAAAAGACCCTTACTGACTACGGTTTAGATGCTATGCTATCAGAGGCGGTTGGAATTTTTAGCGTTCGGACCACAGCTGTATCGCACGAAGAAGTTATGTGATTTAATGGCAACTTGGATCTAGGCATTCCCAACCTCGACTATTGCTCCCTGATCATCAATACTGCGTCGCTCGATGACGGCAAGACATCAACCACTCGCCCCATGTCAGGGTAACGAGGTAGAAAACATCCATGGTTCTTTTACCATCCCCTTTGGTCCGCACTGGCGCGCCAATCTGTACGCTTATAGAGGATGTGAGCTCGTATGGAGGTATCCACTGTCTCGACTATCGCGCCTCGCACGTTGATACTCGGCATGCTCGTCCCCAGTCTCCCCTCAGTCTCATCAACAGTTCGTTCTTGCTGGCATGCAATTGCCTAGATACGTTTTGGCCCGCGCACCCAACCATAACAGTGAGGAGGGAGCGGCCTTGCAACATTTGCGTATGACACAGTCCAAAAACCCCAGCACCTTTCATACAATTCGCCCCATTTTTGGCGTAATCCGCCTGCGGAAGGAAGGATATACTGAAGTGACCTAGATTCATGCAGCTAATATGCATGGTAGCGGGCGATCAAGAATGCTGTGCTTCAAACCTAAAGCTGGAGACGATAGCTATGAATTTGAGAAGGGTAGAAGGTTGGTCTCTCAACGATACTGGAAGACGTGGGCTGATCAATTACCCAGCACACTCTGGGATATCGAGTCGTTCATTACCGCCCCAGCCCTTCTCCATCTTGCGCAGTGGAAACAACGCTCGAAGTTTACCTCCAGCCGACAGTCTGCGTGATTTTACAGGCAGGGCGTGTGACTTCTGCTTTTTCAAGTACGGATTCGGAAGCACTTGTCCTTGCTACAAACTCGGTTTGATTGATTTGACATGTTCTGCGATTACTTAGTACCTACGTAGTACGACTTTACGGAACCACCTTATCAAATCTTGATATCGACTCCCATGCATTTGAGCGTCACCAGATCATGAGCCTGCATTGATATACGAGGTAAGTGTATACCTCCCTGAACGCTTTCGTCTCGTTTTCTGGCGTCGGCCTGATATGCGCATCTTTGCGTTCTGTGCTGTTTGGCCTCGTGAGTCCCATTGTCGTGGAGAATCGGGCAAAACTGAAATGTTAGACATTTTCAGCTCACTCTCGGAAGGCTCGCAATGCGCAAGCTGTGGAAGCAACACGTACAAGATGGTGTAGCTCCACCACTGTCGTCCGTCTTTGTTGCTTATACGAGTACCCGCCCTGACGAAGCTGTGCAGATTGTAGTCGACGGACGCATAGTCCGTTACAAGCTAGTTGGTGTAGTGTATCACGGAGATAGACATTTCACTTCTAGGTTCATCGATGAGCATAGGTGCGTGTGGTATAACGACGGCATACGGCTGAGCAGCCTGTCACTGCTGGAAGGGCCCATAGACCGGATGGAGATGACACAAGACAGCGTCAGTAAATGCCGGATGTATTCATTTATCGCCGGACCAAACTGTAGAAAAAAACATAGGACTCGGTAATGCCACGCGAATGCGATGGCCCTCACCCCACTAGTCTCCTTCCTACCATGTCTGACTGAATATAGGGCTTATTAGTCGAGTTAAGATAAGGTATATGTCAACGGTACGTCTTTTCTTATGTTCATTACCTTGCTCAAATGCTAAGTACCGTGATTTATAGCATTGGTACCACTGTAATGAGCAGCAGGTACGCCTCGCTGCATCGCACCAGACGGTCCAGCCCGAGGTAAACCAGAGGTGGGCTCGAACTCGACGAACAGCGAACAGAGTACCTATGAGTGCTTGTGTATTGACTGAACCAAGACCGTGCGTTGATACAGGTAAGCCATTCTTTCGGGTGGTAGTTGCTCGTGCCACGTAGAAGACGTTGAGGCATGCGGCGGACGCCGCTAGTTTGGAGCTTGAAAGGTAACGTTCTAGTGTACCTGAGTGAGGGGCTTACTGACGGTGAACGTAGCTCATATAACGATAAATAAAGACCGGCGTGTCATCCCATTTGGGGACATGTCCTTCGTCTCGCTTCGAAGCAAGTCCTAGTATACATCTTTGGTAGTGAGGTCTTTCCATATTAACTCGCGTAGACTATGTTATGTTTTGAATTTATTAATTGTCCGCTGCCGCTACTAGCCACGACTTCAGTAACTCCGAGAGAGGTCCAATATCCTACTGTCGACCTTCACACATGCACTTGTAAGTGACTGCCTTCAAGAAACGATCACCGGATCTAAGGAATCTCCGCCGACACATCCACTTGTCCGCTTGACCCCGTCGTGCATCAAACCACGCTCTAGAGTTGCGAAACCACTGCTCGCACTTCGTTGAACTCGAGCCCTCGATTCTCCGTTGTTCCATCCTATGGGTATATAACAACGGGTAAGGACCCCTCAAACGCTGGGACCTGGGTTTCCAGCACACCGTTTTCTCTTCATACGCCCAGCTGCCTGATCGCTTCATCGCTGGGCTCCCAGGGACAACTCTCTAGTGACTATTCGGGATTTGTTGAGTGCGCCCGTTCCCGCGAGGAGAGATGGATCTGAGAACGAGTCGTAAGAGCACGTGGCTGACGCGATCTGTGAAATGATAAGTCGCTGGCGCTTATTCTTTCACCACGAAGACCTGCTTCTACTTGTTTCGCCTGCCCCTCCGTCTTCCTCCGCATCTTCCAACTTTCGGCCGTCCTCGATTTCAATGACATATTTGAAATCATGTACATTTCTTCTGCCGCCGCTCAAGCTACCCGAACTCTGTATCTTCACTGTTGCTTTGTTTTGAATTTGACAGTTGACAGTTTTCGTTTCGCCTCCTCACTGCCCGCAAATACTCTGCTTGTCCCGCCTCGACTCGACTGATGACGTCGACTCCCCGTCCCTGGTTTTTGTCCATTTTCGGTGACTGCGTTTCATTTTATGATATCGTTTAATTTTTCAACAAGCGTTGAGTGAACTTTGGCTTGTTTTTCTGGGAAATTGTACCGAGTCGGATGGTTGGCGATAGTTTTAGGTCTAGTTATATTCCTCTTTCAAGATATCCGCGCTGAAGGACCGTTGTACTTGGCTGTCTGAAATCACAGTCACCATCAACAACCTTCGGCAACACATTCGCAAGATATTCATCCCATCCGACACCTGGGAAGTATTCTCATCAATATGTCATGTCATGTCACTTTATTCAACCCGAATTTCAGAACCTTCCTGCCCTTGCCGCCTGCGCAATTTGAGAAACTCTCGAATCTGGTGTTATTCAGATTTTATCCGCTTTCGGGGACCTTGGCCCCACCTGGAATCAAAGATAGATGTACTTCTTACCTCTGCACTGCCAATATTGTCAGCAGCCGACGTTTGTCGAATGGTTTCCAGGTTGACGTTTCAGGACGTGAATAAATAGAATTTCCTCGGGGATTCAATGAATTGCGATGCTGAGAACTAGCCCTGCTGGGGAACAGGTGCTGAGCGCAAAACACTGGGAGATCCCGAATAGGACATGTTCGACCAAAACCCGTCCATAAAAAGAGTGCCATCGCTGGGGAAGGTTCTCACCACATCTTTCAGTACCACTCTATCCTCGCCACTCTACTTATCATGAATGTTGCTCAAGAGTGTCATACTGACACAAAAGAAGGTGCGTTTTCCCTCTCAATACACCGACATGGCTGACTTGACTTTGACTTCAGAGAGTCCATCCTCGTTCTCTGAAGAAACGATCGCTACGGCTAAGCAACACAATGAGTGGGTGCGTTCGTACCTGATATTCCGCCCTATTTCTTTTGAGCTCTTCGTACAGGCGTGCAAGAGATTCAGTGTCGAGCAAAGGGAGTTCCTGAAGTCTCAGTTGACACCCATGCTTGAAGCCATTGTCGGAGAGACATGTAGAGACATTGAGGTGTTTTCCTACCGCCTTTTCTTGGAATTCCTTCGTAAATGGCCGATTCCTGGACTGTGGGAGATGGACACTGTTGATAGATGCCTGCTCCTCAAGGAGATAGAAAAGGTGAGTGTGTAGCCTTCTTGATAATACCATCAGCCTGAGCTTGCGACAGGACATTCAATATTTCATGAGAATGCAGCGATGGACACGGTATGGGGATTATCCGGCAGAATTTATGCCTTGAAGGAATGTTGGATTCGGTACTTGTTTAGTAGTCTATGTGTTGGGTCCATGAAATATAAGGCTGCATCTAAGCTCATCCACCATCGCCATCACAGTTACGGACATAGCAGGTGAGCGTTGGATCCGTGACGTCTGTGACCATAACGGTCATTTCTTATATAAGTATCTTCAGGAGCACCGACGACTAATAAAATCACCTTCCTTCCTTCCAAAGCCATTTTCAAATGTCGCGAACCTGTTTCTCCAATGTCCCGAACACCCTCCATAAAATGTCCCAAAAGAATGTCCCAAATGGATGTCCCGAACCTCTGCCTCAAACGTCCCGAACACCCTTCCTTCATTGTCCCAAAGCCATTTTCTCAAACGTCCCGAACTCCATTCTCCAATAGGGGGAGTCAGAGTTGTCGATTATGGGTCGATTATGGGACCGATTATGAACACGATTATGGACCCATAACCGTGCCATAATCGACTTTGACTCTGACCACCCTTGTAAATAGAAAAAATCTATTTGGCTCCCCCGGGCAATCATCGCATAAGCTGCTCCCCTTCAGGCACAGGTATGGCCGCAGAGGCGTTATTTCGATCCTGCTCCCCCAGTCAACTTAGATACCATCATAGCATCATGTTCCGAGTCCTATGTATATAGGTAACTCGGTTATTATGCAACTTGAGCTTTACCGTGGGAAAATCTATTCGCTGTATCAAACCTTAATGGAATTTGCCGGTCGACCTACTTGAGCTTATCGTGGGAAATTTCTATTCACTGCCAGTTCCTTCCGTCCTCATTGACCCGATTTCACCGCTTACCATTGCCTCTGACTCCCCGGCCCCATGACCTTCCCCGATGTTGGCGACTTCTTTCTCTCTATTCTCCCTATTGCTTCCCTTAGTGATCTTGGCCTGAAACCTCTCACATTCAGACACGGTTCAGCCTGAATGTTGTAAACTTCCTTGATTTGATGCAGACACATAATACAAAGCTAGGTATGCCTTGGAACCCTAAGTGGCATGTCATTACAGGTAGATATATAGGAGAGCATGTCGTTTTTTCCATACGCTTACCTTCATTCAATTAGAACGCTCAAGGGAATGGCCTTGTCGGCAGTTTAAAAGAGCATAAAACGATGAAACTCAATATGCTACATGCTGCATATGGTGAACAATCTATAGTCATCGGTAGAACGACCACTCATTGACCTCTCAGGCATTGGCACGTTCGTTTCGCCATTAGTCGCCACCCACTTTTCGTATGAACGTCACTGGTCGTATCACTTCATCATCTCCACCGGCATTGCGATCTCGAACTCGGTTGTCCTCGCATTGGTGTTCCGCTTCAAGACACAGGAAGGTGAGCTGCCATAGTCTGTGACTTGAGTCAGAAATTGATCGTATCTCCAGTTCTCCTCGCGGAAGCAGGTCAGGCGCCTGGAGAATCTGATGCTGCAGGATCGCGAGGTGCAAACTTGTACAACTCGATCCTTAACGTCAAAGCCGTGCATTTCCTTGCTGTTTTTGCTCTCATCTATATCGGAACTGAGGTTACTCTGGGTGGTTGGTGCATTCACGCACAAGATCTTCGTCTGGTGCTCACGCTTTATCAGGTTGGATTGTTACGTTTATAATCAACGAAAGAGAAGGTGGAAAGAGCGCAGGATATGTCTCATCTGGGTTCTTCGGTGGTGAGCATCGTTCGTACTGTTTTGGTTGGTATTTTGTTAAATGTGTGCCTCTTTCAGGTCTGACTCTGGGCTGACTGTCTCTTATATGGTTCAGCAAGAAGGTTCGTACCTGGTAGTCCCAGTCGCTGAAGTAGACTCAAATTTCTTGACCAGGCCGGAGAGCACTGCGTCGTTTTTGTATACACTCTACTCTCCATAGCGTAAGTTAGGCCAAGTATTGCGACCTGTTCCTATCTATGCTAATCATAAAATAGACTGGAACTAACCGTGTGGTTTGTTCCTTCCATCATTGAGAACGGAGTTGCAGTAAGCACATCTGTATTCGTGTTATGATACTACTCACCTGGCCGTGTTCCTAGATCTCTTTCGTCAGTTCACTACTAGGTCCCATGTTCCCGATACTTGTCAGCCACGCGGCAAGGATCCTACCTGCGTGGTTGCTGACTGAAAGCGTTGGGTGGATTACGGGAATTGGTATGTTGGGATCGGCCGCCCTGCCTTTCATAACAGGTCTATTGGCATCTCGCTATGGAATCCGGTCATTAGAGCCGCTGTAAGCTCCAGGAATTCTTGGGTGCCAGAAACCTTCAAACTGAACTTTGTGTATAGAGTTGTCTCGATGATGTGCACGCTGGTGGGCGTCTGGCCGCTTGTGCCGAGGACACGATGAGTCGACTGAGCGGTGTCGTAGCACCAATGATTTAGGAACCTCACTGCCAAGACACCAAACTGAGTCGTCAAAGTCAGGCGTTAAACTTTCTGTTGCCCTGCCATGGCGCTAAACTGGTCCGACTCACGCCCGAATTTACAGATTCCGTCTCTGGGCAGTTGCTCCCGAACCCTCACTGCCATCATCATCGAACCCCGAGCGTATCTCCTGAATGAATGTGCCGTTGTGCTGCATTAGTCCACGAAGGCTGGCACAATCAACCTTTCGGCTGTATCGTACGTGAATCCACTCGTTTAGGTTCTGTGCTCTTTTAACTGGAGGTAGCTGTTTGAGTCTGAGAGAGGTTGCGACTGAGACGGACACTTCGTCAAGTTTCATCACGTCCCGAAGCTTGGTGTGCAGAGTCTGGCGTTGGATGGGGTGCTCAAGATTTAGCAAAATCCTGGTACGGGTCTTTGAGGAACACTTTTATGAGTATTTCGTTGTTCTATCGTAAAGACCTAAACGAGGCCGTTGAAAGACGAGCTCCGAACAATGCTAAGAATTTGAAGTCGTAATTGGTGTAGGTGCCGAAGTAGCTAGATGGTGCATTGCTGCTAGTAAGAACATACAAAACATAGGACTCGGACCTGCCGCACGGATGTGGTGGCCCTCACCTGACTAGTTAGGCTTGTACTGAGGCGGCAGGCCTGGCCAGCCGCCACTCTCCTGGTGACTTAATACTCTCTCGGAGTATTTCTTCTCTATTGAATGTCTTGGCAAATTTCTCTGTCTTCTGTTATTTTCAGTCTGCCAGGCAGACCAGTAGGCTTAGCTATGTAGTAGCGATGGTGACGAGAGGGAAAATGTCGACAGTCGTATACAAATGTCGCGGGACTAACGCCATGACATCATTAGGGGCGGTCAGAGTCGCGATTCTGACACGATTCTGACATGATTATGGCAACGATTATGGACGCGATTTTGTTGACAGAATCGTGGGAGAATCGTGAATCACAGAATCGTCGAATCGCCTCCAAGAGGCGGTTCGACGATTCTCGCGATTCTCAGTCACGACGATTATGGTTTCGATTATCCTTGTCAACCCTTGACGTCAAAAGCTTAGTTGCCGCCTTACATAACAGACTTCAGAATCGTGGTCAGAATCGTCGAAGAGTCAAGGGCGGTCAGAGTTCCTCGCGATTCTCCCACGATTATGGAACCAGAATCGTCTTCAGAATCGTGGCCAGAATCGCCTCAGAATCGCAACTCTGACCGCCCCTATTAGCTCACCGGTCATTTTTGATAGTCCTTTGCCACGCCGCAACCTTCCTCTCATTCTAATAAATAGCTATCTCGCATGTGAAGGAAGAGGTTATTATATTGAAACAGGTAAGTAGCTTCACTGTTCTATTGACTCCTACCATGACAAAATTCCCTCAGCTTACGCAGTGCATCGTGCATCAAAAGTGCAATGAATCACTCCAAGTCTACTTATCACTGAGGGATTTACCGACTAAGATTAAATCTTGACCATAGCCTTGAGAGATTTAGCGAAACCACAAGGGCGTTCTTGCTACCCTGAACTCCCTGGCGGGGCAGGCAATTCCTTGTGGTACTCCCGGGGGAGCCAAATAGACATAGCCTTGTAAATAACCAAAGTGTAATTATCATTAATACATAGATTACCCGCTACTTTGAGCAGCGACTTGTTATCTAAGGGCAACCGGATCCATAATCGACTCATAATCGGCGACTCTGACCCTCCCTAATGTTTCGAAGGACCCTATAAAACATCCCGAACATCCTTCATAAAATGTCCCAAAGCTAATTCTCAAATGTCCTGAATGCCCTCCATAAAACGTCCCAAATGAACATCCCGAACGCCCTCCTCAAATGTCCCAAAGCCAGTCTTCAAACATCCCGAACACCCTTCCTTCATTGTCCCAAAGCCAATCTTCGAACGTCCCGAACACCAGCACCCTCCACAAAACTTCAAACCCCAGCTTGTGCATGTGCAACGTTTTGCAAAGGTGGTCACGTCCTCTGAGGAATCTGGTCCAGTCAAGGCTATCAAGTTTTGCGAGATGCTGCTTTCGTGTCCGTACACTAGGTCGCGTGAAGGATTCGAGGATGGTGCATTAGGATGGATGATGTGAGGATACACAGACTCGAATGAACATTGGGTGAGTGCTACATGACGAGCTTGACAAGTGGGAAGGGATATATGAACGATGTGAGAAGAATTCGGTTACTGAGAATGCTATCAGTGAGGTGCGTAAGTGAGAGTATATGAATGATCATGCCTGATGCAACATTTAGCTGTTATTATCGTTGGAGCATGTCAACGTTGCGGAAGCCTATGGATTCCCTTCATACCCGGGTCCAGGTCAGCAGAAATGTGAAAAACTGGACTCGCAGGTCCACAGGTCTGGGTATCTAAACAGGTACAGGTCCACCTGTGGGTGTCCCACGTAAAGACCCGCCAGAATTCTCACTCTCACGGTGAAAAAAAAAGGACAATTCACAAGTAAAAATACAAAGTGTACACTAGTCCTCATTAGATACATTACCTTGCTTTTTTCCCCCGTTGTTTGGTCGCTTCGCCTTGCTGTTGAAGAATTCAGCTAGTTCATCTTCATCAACAAGACCTGGGCATTTAATCCATGAATTAAGAACGGTCCAGTCAATCGTGGATTCTGCAGAGAGAGCATGGCGTCGCTTCGTCACATTGAGGCCCCCATGCGAAAACAGCCGTTCCACATCAGTTGAAGTTACTGCGTAGATATTAGTATTGTAATTACTCTTGAAGAAGTATCTTACCTGGAGCGGAAAGAAAGTCTAGCGCCATCTGAGCGAGGGCACCTTTCGGTGTAATGCAGGAAATCGTTCCAGACTTATCACGGGAGTCTAGCAGGCTAGACCAGTAGTGAATCGGGTCCTCGAGTTCGTCGATCACTGGTTCACGCAGGTATTTCTCCAATGCATCATTACCATCATTGCGCCTGCGCTTCTTCAGAAGATCTGGTAGAGCCTTTGATGACTTCTTGCTGGATGGCTAAACTGGAATGTGAGTCAACGTAGATATCAAAACTGAGTTCTTACCTGATTATCCGGTGTTGTCAGTGATTGTCGGTTTATAGTACTTGTTCCATATCTCACATACAATTTCGAAGCAGTGGTCAATCCATTCAGGCTCCCATTTCTGCTCGCGAAAATATTCAATTTTATATGACGGATGCATGACTGTAAAACACGCATGAATATTCAAACTGGAAGAACAGTAATAGACTTACTCATGGCCATCCGGTACATATACGAGTCATCAGTCTTAGAATAATATTTGCACAGTACAGCACGAGCTCGAATCGCAGCGGCTCGTACACCAGGAAAAAGAGAGGTATCGATGATGATGTCTTCAAGGCGTCATCAAACATGGGGATGACCTCATGGACGAGAGGCACGCCCGACTGAGACATTTGGTAAGTGACAGACGCGAGCATCTGATCAGATTTGAGTATGGTAGAAATCTCAATAGATAAGCACGTACTAGAAGGATTGACTCAAGCTGCACCAGAAAGTCCCATTCATCTTCATCAAGTTTGAACCTACAAACTGCTTTCTTCTTATCTTCGTTCCATTGATCAATGTCGCAGAAAGCATCGAGGGCAGGCCGAAGTTCGAGAGCGTGCCGTAAAACGGTGCCGTGGGTCAGCCATCGTGTCACAATGGCCCGGATCATCTTTTGAACTTCGGTATTGAAGTGCTCGCACTGAGCGGCAAGGTCGTTTTGCATAGCACCATTATGGAACATGTGCCGGCCCAACTTGAAGATCTATCACACCAATAACTGTTCTAAGCATAAGTAAATGCAATGCAAATCAAACCACACCTTCATCACTGCGTTACGTCCAAAATTGCGGTCCTCAGCTTCAAGGTCTTCCAGATCGTCTAACACTGCCAGAAGATCATCGAGCATGGCTTCATCGTCTGCTTCTCGTTCATCGGACCCCAATTCTTCTAATAATTCCAATTCCTCAGCATCAAGTTCGTCGTCGTCGTCGTCGTCGTGCAGCCAAGAATCGTCGTCATCCTTAAGGAAACCACGGTTGGTGGCTTTAGCTTTCTTGGCAAAGTAGTGAAAAATTGCCTGGAAAACGGGTCAGTTTGATGCAATAATACCGAGAATGAAACCCGATACTCACTTTTTTTGCGAAGTCGAATATATGTCCAGCGCAAAGCACACGAGTTGTTGGACCTGCAATGTGACTACTGGGAAGTCTTCCAGGAACCTTGAGAGCACGAGTCATGGTAACATTGTTGGACGCATTGTCACCAGGTAGCGACAACAGCAAATCCATGAAGCCATACTCATGGAGAGTTTTACAGATTTCCTCAGCAAGATACCCACCAGTGTGTGACTTTTTCAGACTAAGAGGTGTTTGTTAGCGTAATGTGTGTATCTTAGCTAACTGGAGCTTACTGTACCATGTCCAACGTGAGGACCTGTAAAGTTTTGGCAGGTAAAAGATAAAAGTAGATGGAATCTGTCGATGAAACATCAAACAGAGTGCCCGACCCGTGCAGGTCAAAGCAGGATAGTGAAGGATATGGAGCGATGAAAGAGATGGGAACCCGTCAGAGTAAGGACGGTAATTGCCGCCGGTACTGCGGACCGTAGGCCGCATCATTCCATTCGTATCGCCTCTTCTTTCCCAGCCTCTATCTATCTCTATCTATCCTCTTTTTTCATCCTGTCATCGCCCAGGACACCATTGAATCTGCGTTCCATTGTCTATCTGCGCTCTACCTTCGATGCCCTTCTGGCCAGCCCAAGTGGTCGCTTGAACAATTCTTGGTCTCTGGAATACATCCAATGTGGAGGTGCGTCAGAACTTGCCCGTCCTTCCTACCAGTACTGAATAGCGAAAAAGCTTGCAGCTTTAAGCTTTAAGGATCATCCTGCCGTTGTCTCAATATGGTCCTGATACCCCGTCGCGACACGTCCCATAAACCCCACACGCACATCGGCGTCAATCGCTGTAGGGTACGAATTCCAGAGATATCAATAGCCTAGAATCTACCGAGGGAACGCCTCCGTGATATACCGCGTATTTCGCAAAGAAGTCTGTGGCCACTGCTTCTCCTATGCATTTGACAGCAATCGTAATTCGTGGACTATCCGATGTGACGGCGCTGGGGTATGGTTCTGCTCCATAGGATGTCACGATGCCTGGCAGGACGGTGATGGTTTGTTGGGGAAAATGAACGCCGCGGTAGTACCTGTCAAAGACAAGGTCTGTCTCCCCTGTTTGTCGCTAGGGGTCCGGGCTTATCTGACTTCCGTGATAGTTGTTCATCAGCGAGGTCATGCTAGGGACGGCTTTTGGTGTTCTTGTGGGCCCATATGGTTGGGGTATCTTTGACCCCCACTCTTGGGGCTCGTCGCTCAAAGTCACCCTGGAGGTTATGTGAATAGTGCTGGCGATTGGACTGTTTGCGATTGGAGTCGAGCTGCCTAGGAATTATATGGCGAGACATGCGAAGGGACTACTTGTGATGGTCGTGCCGACTATGGCTTTTGGGTGGGTGACCGTTGCGGGTACGTGTATAGAGTCCGTTGATTGGCATTGTTGATGATCTATGATATTAGGTGTTCTACGTGTCCTGTTCAAGGACTTGAATTTTGTGTCGTGCCTAGCTATTGCAGCATGCCTTACACCAACGGATCCTATCGTATGTGCAGCCATTGTCGGTGGGTTGCCTCTTCTCTCATCTTCGACTTGATCTGCTTACTTGTTCCTTGTAGGAGGCAACTTTGCTCTGAAAGACGTTCCTGTCAATCTTCGGCATATGTTGTTGGCTGAGGCTGCAGTCAATGACGGGCCGGTGAGTAGGTTGCGACTGGAACTTCTAACCCTCTGCCGATTCGAAGGTCCTTCACTTGAAGCGTATCCATTCTTGTCAATATCGATCTACCTCACTGTGGAATCCTCGAAGCGAGTGGCTGTTGAAAAGTGGCTGATCATCAGATGGTTATGCATGTTTTCCGTCTTGATATTCATTGGGATCATATTAACTTGACCGCCAGACGAAGTGGTTTTGGGAGTCGCCCTGGGTGCTATACTCGGTACTATATCTCACTATGTCATGCTAGATTCCATTGACGAGGTCCGTAGGTCTGACGTTCTCCTGGCTAATGAAAGCATCCTTGCAAAAAGGCTACATCGACCACGAGTCGTACATCGCGCAGTATCTAGCATCGACGCTATCTACCGTCGGAATTGCAACCACCGTGGGAAGTGACGATTTACTCGCTGCATTTGCTGCAGGTACGCGTTTTGCACTCACCAGATTTTACGCGTCGTCATGATCATATCTAGGTACTGCTGTGTCATGGGATGGAGATTTCAACGTGCAGACTGAAGGCGAGGCGTTCCCGTCGGTCATGGATCTGGTGCTTAATTGTGGGTGTTTTGTGTATATCGGGGTGTGGCTAAGGTTTGGGGCATTTGATGACCCGTTGTTTTGGGTGTTACGCGTGAAAGACTGATGATCCTCCTCGTCGCGATACTGGTATTGAGACGGGTTCCTTCTCTGTTAGTATTGTATAGATGGATACCCGAGATTGAGTGGTGGTGGGAGGCGCTCTTTGTTGGGCATTTTGGTACGTGTTGGACATTGGACCTGGTTAGATGTTCTGACCAGTGTTATAGGACCGGTGTGTTTCACGATTTAGCCGTCCTGAATTGTTTTCTGACTGTGATTTTGGTAGATGGGAGCCGGGGCCATCTTTGTTTCCACGCTTGCCTTGATGAGGTTGCCGGAGCCTCAATATCCTCCGCAGAATTAGCAAGAGCTGTTAGCGGCTACGTTGCAACCGATCGTTTCCTTTGTGGTATTGGGGAGTATAATTATATGTGAGTGCAATAGACCTTGATTGGTGACAAGTCAAGTACAACAGATTTTCCAGACGGCCTGTCTATTCCGTTCTTTTCGTTTGGCAGTAGTAGCATACAATAATATATTGTACATATATTCAATACAAAAGTTTCCCGCTGTGCATTGCATAGGAACCGTACATGACCTGCTACCCGTACCCGCTACACCCGGGTGGGGAACCGTGCGATGCTTTAGGCCGCCGCCGCCCCGCCCTATGCTCGCAGCTCGCGTCGCTCTGGCTCCAACTCTCGCTTATGCTTATGCTCACCTCATCCTTGTTTTTGCTCGCCTATGCTCGCTCCATCCCTATTATTCTCACCTCTGGCTCATGCTCTGGTTTATATTCAATGGCTCTGCCTCTGGCTCCAACTCCCAAAATGTGCAGTACCACGGTGCTTGTAATAATTTTTAGGTTGTTGAGATTGAGATTGTAATTCCTCATTTTAAAATTTATCCTTTGGTTCTTCCAAGTTAGAACCCGAATGTCAAACAAGTAACCAGATTTGATTGATTGGCTTGAGAGTCAAGACATCCTGAATTCTGAAAAGTTGGCCAAAGCCATTCCTTCAACGTCCCGAACCCTTCCTCAAATCATAAATGTTTTGAACCACCCCCTTGCTCCAATGTCCTGAACACTGTCCATAAAATGTCCCAAAGCTAATTCTCAAATGTCCCGAACACCCTCCTCAAATGTCCCAAAGCCAGTCTTCAAACATCCCAAAGCCAATCCTCGAACGTCCCGAACGCCCTCCTTCAAACGTCCCAAGCGCCCCCCTCCAATGTCCCAAACTCCTTTCTCCAATGTCCCGAACATCCTTCATAAAATGTCCCAAAGCTAATGCTCAAACGTCCTGAACGCCGACCTTCAAATGTTCCAAAGCCATTTTCAAACGTCCCGAACACCCTCCATAAAACGTCCCAAGGCACTTCCTCAAACGTCCCGAACGCCCTCCTTCAAATGTCCCAAATGCCCCCCTCCAATGTCCCGAACATCCTTCATAAAATGTCCCAAGGCACTTCCTCAAACGTCCCGAACGCCGACCTTCAAAATGTCCCAAAGCCAATCCTCAAACGTCCCAAACGCCCTCCTTCAAACGTCCCAAACGCCCCCCTCCAATGTCCCAAACTCCTTTCTTCAATGTCCCGAACATCCTTCATAAAATGTCCCAAAGGTAATGCTCAAATGTCCTGAACGCTGACCTTCAAATGTTCCAAAGCCATTTTCAAACGTCCCGAACACCCTCCATAAAACGTCCCAGAGTGAGTCCCCAAACATCCCGAACATCCTTCATAAAATGTCCCAAAGCTAATGCTCAAACGTCCTGAACGCCGACCTTCAAATGTTCCAAAGCCATTTTCAAACGTCCCGAACACCTTCCATTATTTAAATGTCCCGAACATCCTTCATAAAATGTCCCGAAGCTAATTCTCAAACGTCCCGAACCCCTTTCTCAAACGTCCTGAACGTCCCCCTCAAATGTCCCAAGGCACTTCCTCAAACGTCCCAAACACCCTTGCTCCAATGTCCCAAAACCAATCCTCGAACGTCCCGAACACCCTCCATAAAATGTCCCAAGGCACTTCTTCAAACGTCCCAAACACCCTCCTTCAAACGTCCCAAACACCTTCCTCCAATGTTCCAAAACCAATCCTCCAATGTCCCGAACCCCTTTCTCCAATGTTCTGAAGGACCCCATAAAACGTCCCAAACATCCGTCATAAAATGTCCCAAAGCTAATGCTCAAACGTCCTGAATGCCCTCCATAAAAATGTCCCAAATGAATGTCCCGAACCCATTACTCAAATGTCCCGAAGCAGACATCGCTCGGTACGCCCCGGCAAGGGCCGATGTAAGATCGGGCATCGGTACCAAAATTGACCTCGGGTCATGTGATGCTCCTGATGTCCACAATCCTCGTATGCTCTCTACCATCCGGCCCCGACGCAACTGAGGTTCACTAACTGGCTAGCGTGCAATTCGCATTGACTTGAAATTCATCTGTACAGTACGACTCATCACGCCCTGTTCTCATCTTCTTTCACTATCTCTTCAAGTTCAGAGCCTATGGAAGAATCATCGTTAACGCACAGCCACCCTCATCAGTTTCATTTCGAATAATACTGATGGCGTTGATGCCGAGAAAATACAGGTACTGTCGTAACCTTTGCGACAATTCTTGCCGAGTGAGAGCCCTTAGACGCCCGCAACTTCCTTTTCGCGGTGAAGGGCCCGCACACGTTGGGTCGAACGCGCAACACCAAGTCACTCCTTGTTCTTCTAAAACGCGCTGGTTATGCTGCTATCCGCCCTTTTTCTGATTATTTGCTTCACCTGTCCGACACTTGTTCGCTCCGCCTTTTTCCCAGCTGCCCTTCCTTTGGCCGTTCGCTCCCCTTACTTCCAGTGCTACGCCGACACCCGAGCCGGTAACGACCCTAATAACCAATGGCCCCAGTACTGGACTGAGAGCAGGGTCCGTTGTCGTCTGCTGTTTCCTTCCGTGTTGTCTGATAGTTTCTAGATTTTGGGCTGGAGCGGGTGGGTTCGCATCGACGAGACGACTTTCCAATTGTGGGGTGACTCGGGAACTGCCACGAATTTGACTGGTTTCGAGGTTACTCCTACTCGCACCATCTTCTCTATACATGCCAACACAACGAATGTGAATGTGACATTTTTGAGTCCAATAGAGGTGAGTTTCTTCCAGCAGATCCAGCGTTTCTTTTGACTGATCTATATCACAAGCCATCAGATTTAGTTCTTCAGTCACTTCCCTTTTCCTACGTTTATATGGATGTAGAATCGAACGATGGACAAGAGCATTCGATACAGCTATATTCAGATATCAGCGCCGGTACGTGTATGCTGCATTTACGACCGATGCCTTCGCTTACCCTGAACTATGTAGAGTGGATCTCTGGCGATTCTGCATCTTTGGCTGAGTGGAGCACTACTAAAACAGATTCTTCGGCAATCCATAAAGCTGCTCGACAATCGCCATTATCAATGCAAGAGATCAGTAATTTAGCCGAAGATGCGACAGTGTACTACGCATTTCCTCTAGTGCGCCTGTTTGTGTAAACTCCTAGCTAAAGACATTGACAGGGATATTTTTTAGAGCAACGATGCAACGTACGAGACGGGCGCTGACACTGTTGTTCGGGGTAATTTTGCAACACGCGGTGCTTTGTTAAACACCGCAGACGTGAATTTTCGTGCAATTTCAGAGTAAGCTGCCGTGTTTTCTACACGTAAGCATTCATTGATATCTTTGGTTAGCCACTTCGTCGTGCTCGGTCATGCCGTCAATCTCAACAACATTAGTAGTACAACTTCGTCAGTTGTCTGGGCAATAGGACTTGTCCGTGACCCAGTCATTAGTCTTTACTCGACGAGTGCAAATAATAGCCGCAGTTCATACTTTCAGACTGCATACAATACGGTCAGCGACGCGGTATGTTCTTTCCTACTGAGATTGATTTGCAGACTCATATGTCGCTAGGTTGATTTCTTCCTTAGTGATTTCTCTAACGCTAAGCGAAGAGCTATTAATCTCGACAATAAGATCACGTCCGACGCCCGCCAGATCTCTGATAATTATGCGGATCTTGTTACACTCGCTGCTCGTCAAGCATTGGCCGTAGACATCACGGTGTCCAAAGACAACGAAGGACAATGGAATACATCAGACGTCATGACGTTCATGAGGGATGTGGGTAATTCGCGGTGTGTAATTTGGATTCCCTCGTATCTTGTAAACAGGCTGACTTATACTTTTTAGTCGCGTCAATCCCGTTGAAATGTTATATGCAGCCTTCCCCGCTTATCTTTATTTCAATACAACATGGGCCGGGTATCTTCTCGAGCCACTGCTTCGATATCAGCAGTCCTCGCAGTATACTAAATCATATGCAGCCCCAGATCTCGGTTTGTTCCGTTCTATAGAGCTATGAGCTGTGCTCTGATGTCTGTATCAAGGCTCGTCGTATCCAAGTGCGGCGGGAAATAATAATCCATCAATATTCGGAGCCATTGAGGGTGAGCCACACCACATCTCTCAATTGCTGGATTCACCTGATGGACCCTGCAGATTCGGGAAACATGCTGATCATGGGATGGGCTCATGCAAGATTTTCCGGCGATGGTTCAAGCATATCACGATACGTGTGTCGCACTTCACCTTCGTCTGATTATCAGGACTAACGTGGTGCAAAGTATGATCTGTACAAACAGTGGGCAGACTATCTAGTTTCTGTCACATTGAGCCCGAACGGCTAGTGCGTCTTAGCAACTCCAACCGCTGTCCACTCTTATCGGCATCATTCTTCTAGCACGGATGCAGATGGGTTGGACAACGCGAACATGACCAACTTAGCGATCAAGGGCATCATTGGCATCAAGGCTATGTCAGAGATCAGTCAAGCGTTAGGAAGGAGCCAAGATGCTGAGACATACTCGGTGCGCCACTTCGCAGGCTATGATTCCGTTATTCCTGTGCTGATTCATAGTAGTCCACAGCCAAATCGTATGTCGAACAATGGCAGATTTCGGCTGGCTCGACAGGCCACCTCCTCTCTACTTACGGAGCGACAGCCGACCCGTCGTCCTGGTCTCTTGTATACAATCTATTTGCGGACAAACTGTTAGGAACAGAACTTGTCGACTCCAGCGTCAGTACCCGCGAGAATGCTACCGTGTCTATATCGCTAATCTCCTTTTGCAGATCTACAGTAACCAAGACACCTTCTACTCCCATGAGGCCGATACATGTAAGTTTAGCGATTCTAACCCGTTTTGTCGCGTCTCAATTGGGGTTAAGCCGGTGTATATGGTATACAGTATGACAGTAGTGTTACCAATGCAGCCAAATCTCGTATGTTCTAACTCATTTCTTCTCTTCTGGAAACTCAAAATAGCCCCTTGGTAGACTGGACCATGTTTACTGCTGGAGCTTCGAATGATACCACCGTACGCGATACCCTTATATCACTGGTTCACACGAAAGCAGGCTCGAATGTTTCTGCTGGTGTCTTCCCGTTGACGTACAATCCTAATAATGGGACTTCAATTAGTGGCCAGGCTAGGTACGCACTACTGATCTTTGCAAAGCACAGATACTAACGGACTATCGATCAGCCCTGGCCAAGGAGCCATGTTTTCATTAATGGCTCTACGGTGTGTTCAGTTGTCGTATATTCCTAATTCGTCACTTATGCACCCCCGTCCGTAGTCTTCAAAATCAGACCGTCTCCGGTGGGAACGGTTCATCTAGTAATACTAATAACGACCATTCCTCGACAAGCTCGTCCAATGCCGGTGCCATTGCGGGTGGCGTAGTCGGCGACTTGCTGTTCTCACCGTTCTCGTTTTCGGCTTCTTCATGATTCGAAGACGGCAACGACGAAAGCACGACATGTATCGCCAACCATCTGGCTGGTCTTCCTCTACCAGTGATACTCCCTTTTTTATGGGCGTTTTTGGCAAACGAAGGTCTCCAAAGCGCGAGAATGACAGCAGCGATCCCGTGTTATCCGAGCCCGGTTATTCCTCAGCCATACGACCTATACGGTTCTTATGGGTCACAGCACCCTTTACAGCCATTGCGTCCAGGACAGCAGTATGCTCCCGCGGAACCTCTTCCTCAGCGCAAGGGAGGGCAACCGATCATTTTGTCGAGTACAACTACTGGACCAACAGCTATAGCATCTACCACAGCCTATGGCTCATCAAGTGCGAGCCGGAGCGGAGGATCAGACTCGGATAATACTACTACACTCCAGCTTCAGAGCGAGGTGGAGAATCTACGGAGAGAGATGGACGAGATGCGGGCGAGGGGTCTCTATGAACCTCCACCACAATATACATGACGTGTAATATCGTCTGTCTCCACTATTATTGTCTTCGCAGGACTGTTGTATTGTCTTTTGCTACTTATCTATACATACCTCTGTTTTGACTAATAGCACTTCCATTAAGATGTTATGGCGGTCTATGACCTGCACTTGATGCTCGAACTTATAAGACAGCTTCAACTTCCGGGAGGCCAAGGCTGATTACTGTAGCGCTAGAAGTATTTATACGAACGTAGATAACAAAATAGCAAAAAATGATAACGCGACAGCAATAAATGTACAAAAATAACAACAATGCAGATTTAACCCTTAGTCCCGTCCATAACATCTTGCCGGTGTCGATGATGAATGCCTAACGGACTATCACCTACGAACGCCGTCGTGAAAACAAGGATCCTCTCCTTCGCACAACTCAACCTGCCAGCTCTCACCCTCGGAGCATCCCACACCCCACCCTGCTCCCACACAGCACCCTGTATCGCCTTCACCCTCATATACACCGGATTCCTGATGAATCGTTTTCCTCGGTTCTAGATCTGGTGACATGGATCTACTCCGTGATATCGCTCGTCGAAACTCGCTATCGTCCCTGGGTCGAGTAATGGTTCATTCCTCCGGATCCGGGATTTGGCCACATGCTCCTGCTGATGTGCTCGCAGGAAGGGTGATATCAAAGGCTCCAGGTCGCGCTTCAGCAGGGTCCGATAGGGGAGCGGATGTTTGAGGACAGTGTGCTGTGGCGCATCTACTCCGTTCCGAGGGCGATAAACGTCGGAGGTGTCGAAGAAGATTCCAAAGAGCCAACGTTAACGTTACATATAAACATCGTAACCTGCTCTTTGCTGCGCGATAGCC
>JAIWYQ010000052.1:0-2500 GCA_022818035.1 Armillaria solidipes
CCTAACCCTAACCTAACCTAACCCTATGAAATATATGTTTTATACGCCAAGAAGAACTTCGCTTATCCGCGAAGCCTGGAACGACTTTAAAGAACGCCTTAGATGGCGACTTTACTTTAGTTTCACGGAAGAGAATGACGACGAATTCTACGATCCGGACTTTGAAGTACCTCGCAAACGCGAGAGTACAGCTCCAAGGTCCCCGCAATATATTGAAGCTGGCATCCGTGCGGGCGAGCGCTTCGTGTCCGACACGATCGCCAAAATACCCACGGAAGAGGAACGCAACTACCCCGCTTCGGCGCTTGCGGTGCACCCTCGCCAAATTCAAAAGTTCTTGGAAGATAACGCATATGTAGTTACTTCAACAGACAAGAACCTCGGGATAGCGGTTTCTACGCGCCAATGGATCAACGATAAGTCACGCGAAATAGTCGGCGATGTGTTGAATTACACGCCTCTTCATTTATTAATGATCAATGCTATTTGCGATAAACAATGCACAGACATGGAAGAAATAGCGCTGCTAGCTGAACAGCATCTTCCTAACGGATTACAACTAGGTAAATTCTTTCGATCGCGTATAACGCCGAAAGGAACTCAACATGTGGTACCGACATTCTACGGGATTCCCAAAATACACAAGGAACCCGTAAAAATGCGGCCTATAATACCATGCCACTCCGCCATCCAGAATCCGGCAGCTAAATATGTGTCTAAAATTCTCAAACCGCTTATTAAAGCGGCGCCAACCATTATACATGGATCCAAAGACCTGGCGCAAAAATTGAGTCAAGTACGTTTCCAACCCGGACGCAAAGTTTATATTGTTACGGGCGACGTCGTCGCGTTTTATCCAAACATCCCCCTCGATACGTGCCTCAGCACAACTATTGCTCTTTACGAGGAGTGGTACGGGACACCCGACTTCACGGACGCTGAAGACTCGTTGCTTCGCAACGAACAAATCTTCGTTAAGTGTCTGAAAACTGGCAACGAAAACTTGGTCTTACGGTATGACCAGGACTTCTTTAAACAACGATCTGGCCTAGCTATGGGCGTAGCAGATTCGCCCGACTTAGCTAACCTCTACGGCTACTATTTCGAGCGTCAACTTGATTTATCGGAGTCCTCCAATATAGCGTTCTACGGACGTTATATCGATGACTGTCTCGCTTTAGTCTACGCTTCCTCAGAGTCGGAAGCGTTAGCTATTATATCTAAAGTGAAATATGACGGCTGTAAGATTGAATGGGAGGCGAGTGACCACCACCACGAGTTTCTAGACATGATGCTTTATATCGACGCAAAAAACGCGATACAACACATGCCTTATCGAAAGAGTCGCTCCCACCAAGAGAGAATCCCATGGGTTTCGTTTCATCCTATCACGGTCAAACGTGGAACATTCATAGGTGAAATGTCCCGTCTAGCAACGCTAAGTAGTCTACGTAAACACTACGATGATGCAATAAGCAATCTAATTGCCCTATACATCGCGCGCGGCTACCCTAGTGACTATGTACACAAGTGGGCTAGAGATAACATTACAGAACGATGGAATAACCGAATCCGGGTGACACCGGACAAGGGAGAGAATGACGGCGTTCTTGTACTCAAATCTACGTACAACACAACCTGGGACTTTTTCTCTGCGAAAGAACTAGGAGATACCATAATGAATACCTGGCGTGATCGAATCTTACAGATCGAGCGCTTGGGCACTGCGCCCAGGAATATAGACGTCCTCTACGGGGCTTATCCCGCGGGTCGGGTTCCCTCTGAGCTTTGCTTGGAGGTCAACACCCCCGCGGGCCCGTCAGAGATCCCGGATATTAGAAAAATAGGTATTCTAAACCGACGAATGATCGTGTCCAAAAAACGGACACGAAATCTATTCGACTTAACCAACCTTTGGAAAAGAACGGTGCTCCTACGTCTGGATGAAGATGTACTCAATGAGGACAATCAATCCGAACACTCTAATGAGTCCGTCGCTAGCGACTCATCTAATAGAGACGGATTAGATCCAAATATCTTAATCCAATCATTTCAAGCGCTTATCCCCCGGGCACTCCGGTGAGGGAAGTAGTTCGTGCACGTTTGAAGTAGTTCGTCTAGCAAGCCTGCGATGCTGTTAAGATCCCCGCAAGGGGGGAGTAGCGGTCCCTGCTTAGACGGTCTACCTAAAACTCTACCATTATTTAGTCCTGCAGCAAACTGAGCGACCTACCGCGGTAGGGGCGTAAGGAAATGCTTAACCAAGGGAACTACTAGATCAGACGCTTCGGCGTGTACCAGACGCTTCCCGTCGACCCGTGATACTCGGGAACTTGGTACGTACTTGAAACTTGATATACAGACAATTCTTTCATTGACTTCTCGCCTTAGGCGTTTACTTTTACTCCGACAACTTCATCGTTGTAACGAGGCTGGTGTGTCCAGCTGGCGGGCTAACCCTAACCCCGTAGTAAGCGCTGCGTAGTGATACGCGCGATAC